>CM064499.1:8996995-9077956 GCA_032716605.1 Paralithodes platypus | reverse complement strand
ACTTACCGTTCGTTTAGGACCCTTCTCTGGCAGCTCTAGACATTTGGTCACAGTACGGTTGGGGCAATACGGAAAAAGTACTTCCTAAGGATACCCCAGAACCTTTGGTCATGAGCAATGCTATGGTAGGGTGGTATGAATTGGAAACCAGTAACCATACCGAAGGGGGTTGGAGTAGAATGAGTACCATGGTTATCCATTAGTACAAAGTGAAGAAGAGTTTCCTGATATAGTCCCTACTCAGAGCCCGCTTGGTGGGTGAACTTCAGGTATTTTCTTAAATCTATGCATGAGTTGACAGACAAAATTGAACAGTAATTTACGTCTTTAGATAAAGCTATCCGAGATCTCCAAAGTAGGTCTCTTGCTCCACCCATGTTACAATATGCCATACCAGACACAGTCCCACTGTCTCATTTACCTGTCCAGCCTTAAAAACCTGCTCATGAAATGTTCAAGAAGGTTCCCCCTCTACTAATTGGTGAATATCGATACTGGAAACAATTACCAGGATAGCACCTACTAATGCTGACACAGGTCATTCAGACTTGGTGCCAATACCAAATGAGTGGATTATTAAAAGAGACGAGCTTAGGCATCTACATACAACAATGCACAAGACCGATTGCTGGACGTAATCAAAAATTTACCACTATGCATATATACAACTCCGACTCTATTCCCCAGGAGTTCTGGAAATATCTCAGATCTCCAACAATAGTTGTAAACCAACTAGTTGACCCCATGATTAATACACCTACCCTGCACGGACTGACAAAGACTTTAAACTATGACAAAGAACCCATAGGTTACTGTAAAATGTTATCACACAACAACAACTTGCACAAGCCATGAGGCAAGTAGCAGATTCTATCCCTGAACAAAACTCCAGGTCTGCACTTCATTTTATCAGAAGAGCTTCACGTGGTAATTCTCGGATGACCACTGGGAATATCAAGATTGCAATTTTTAAGGCAACTAGAGCTAGACAGTATCCACTCACCCAATTGTCCAAGAATATACCCAAAGATATTGCTACTCCGGCTCTCTTCTCACCTCGATTCACATGCAGATTGTTTCCCCAAACGACCTGGAATGAGGTTCATGCTCTGTTGCTAAGCCCTCAGAGGGATATGTTTGGGCAGGTTTGGCAAACAAGCTAACCCTCCTCAGAGCTCAGTCTAACAATGGACAACTATCTCTAGAGTTAAAAAACATTGATGAACCAAATGTTGACAGACAATGTTGTAACTTAGGTGCCAGAAGGCATGCCAGCTTCTCTATCACACATGTTCCTCTCCCCAAAAGGGACAGTCTACAACTAAAGCCTACGATAGACAGGTTCCTCCTCAACAAATTAATTCACAATATGAAGTTCAGGATGTTAACTATTTCCCAAGTAAACCTAATTCTACAACCAAGGTCTGAATAATTACTCTAGCTATAGAAGACTCCTACTGGCACATCACAATAGCAAGAGGTACCAAAAGTTCCTAGCTATCCCATTCAGAATCAAAGCGGCAATGTTCACCAGAACTCCTTTCAGCTTGATCATAGCTCCCAGAATTTTTCACCAAGATAGTGAAACAATCTCTCCTCCCTCTACTCAAAGACGGTGTAAAAATACTGCTTTACCTTCAAGATTGGATGATGCTGTGGTCTTCCCCACACCATTACCAAGAACAGACCTTGATAGTCATGCAACATGGGACAAAGTTGGTTTTCAGAGTAGAATTAGAGAAATCAAAATCTCACTCCTACACAATCAGCAGAATTAATAGCATTAATCTGGGATACACAACTTCAGACTATAAAACAAAATCCAACCAATGCCAATCATCTTCAAATAAAACTGTTCAAGTATTGCATACCAAGACTATAACCAGGAAACTTTAGGAATTCCCTATAGGCCCTCGAAACTGGGCTCAAAATTACAAGGCCCCTAGGCTTCCTCAGGTTGAAGGAACTAATCTGGCCAGGCAACAAAGCCTTCCCTCTAACACCTCACAATTCCCCTCTCTTTATCCCAAAGAGAATTCTACACCCTCTGTCGTTTGTGGTAAAATCTCAGGTAAAGGGATCAGTGACACATTGGTCAGATCCACCTCCCACTCTATGGGTGGACACAGACACCTCGAGTCTAATAGGATGGGACTATCAGTCAACGGAAGGCCATCAGAATCACGGGAAAGGGACAACATTAAGTCAGGGTCACATCAATATCCAAGAGCTAACAGTCCTTCTTATTTTCCCAGAGTTCATGCAATGTCATTGACCTCCAGGTCAAGGGCATGCCGGATGGACAACATGACCACTGTAATTTGCTTGAGGAAACAGGTCCCCACCCGGGCCAGGTTTCCCCAAGATCTCTCGGAAAAGACATGCTCTCTAGCCCAAAAACATTCCATATTAATCCATGCAACATATCTACCAGGGATCTCCAACCTGTGGACGGATGCTCAGTCCAAGGGAAAGATTACCTCAGCGGAATGGGCTTTCAAACAAAAAGCAGCCAACCACTTAATTCTCCCAATTTTTACACCAAACCGATCTGTTTACATCTCGTAAAATCAACGAAGCTCCAGTCGTACATATCTCGGAATGACATAACACGAGAAAGGGGCCCAGATGCCCTCACAGTGAATCGGAACAGGTTGTCGGGAATTTAGATAAAGAGGTTAAATTACATATCACTGGTACATGAAATATCCCAACAAATAGTTATAATATAATTACCAACGACGTAGTCGATGGGTGTAATCCAGTCCCCCACACACGGCTAATTCAATTGCATGACATGTAGGAATGTTCACATAATACAATATCGATACAATGAACTTAGCTTAGAGGACTGGTGATGTAGGACTGTTGTTATAGATTAATAATTGTAGCACATGGTGAACTGTGGGTTGAGTCAGAGCCGGGGGGGGGGGGGGAGATGTTGGCTGTATGGTGTTGATTGAGAGACTAAAGGGCCGGCGTCCGATCGCTTCGCGAAATTACATATGGCTGCCGGCTCATAATAATTATAACCCATAACTTGGTTTCATGATACATCTAGAGCTGATGTAGATATTTATACATTACAGTACAGTTAATATTTAACCTATACTTAATAAACTACAATACACAAAGAACCAGCCGAAATCGTACAAGTGATACGATACCGCCAAATTCAAATGTCCTATTGGACCTAAAACTGTCGGGATCATTACCCTATTCCCGACATATTGCCCGCCACCAAAAATGATATACAGGAGCTATATACAGACAACAAAAAAAGGACATCGAAGTCAAAGATCACCTTGTTTGATCTTTGATCTCCAAAGATCCACGGAACTCATAGCCGCCCTCCTTTTGGGACGAGCGCCACCTGAAGCCTGAGGAGGATCATCCTTCTCATCATCAGCTGCCCCACCTTGAGGAGCACTGTCACCAGCACTCTCCCACGGAGGGGTATCAGTAGAGACGCCAGGATCATCCGGCAGTTCTACATCCTGCTCCAAGGGATATAACCTTACGACTGGGCGAGTAGTAACCCCAGTCGAAGTTCGTATTCTAGCAACCCTTATAAGACCATCAATGCCCTGGAACATATCGATAATCCTCCCAAGCTTCCAAAATAACCTAGGACGCTCATCATGAATCAGGACGATATCCCCGATACGAGGACATCGTTGATTCGTCCCTTTGATCTTATTAGAGTGACGCTCGCGAAGAGACAGCAAATATTCTTGGGTCCACCGTTTCCATAGATCGTCGGACACCTTGTTTACATACTGGAAGCGACGACGTGTGGCGTCAGCATTGCTGAACGTAGGGTCATTGACGGACGATCTAGTTAAGGTATTAAGGGTTCGTCCACGTGCTAGCATAGAAGGCGAAATGGGTAAGAGGTCATCAACATCTGCCGAGGTATAGGTCAAGGGCCTGTCGTTGACTGACATCTCAATCTCTAGTAAGATGGTTTGCAACTCCCGTCTAGTCACCATTGCCCTTCCTAATACTTCTTCATGGCAGATTTGACGATACCGATAGTTCTCTCCCAAATCGCCCCGAACCATGGTGCACGTGCTGGTATAAATCTCCACTGACAACCATTTCCAGTGAGGGTAGCCACAACCTGCGGGTCATCCATTAAACTCCGGAGATATCTAGAGGCCCCGACAAAACAAGTCGCATTATCGCTCATAATAATTTGAGGGAAACCATTGCGGCCTGCAAAGCGTCTTAGAGTATGCAAAAAACCCTCACTAGATAGGTCGTCAATCAATTCAATATGAATCGCTCTGGTTACCGCACATGTGAATAGAACGGCATATACATTTATGATATTACCGGGCGATTCTCTAACATGAATCGCTCCGGTGTAGTCTACCCCGGTTACCTGAAATGGTTCAGTCCTTTGTACCCTGAACTCAGGTAAGGGAGGTAGATCTACTGGGGAGTAAGGCTTACCCTGTAATCTTTTACAGATAGTACAGCTATTGTGGATCCCTTTAATTGCTTGTCGCATCTTAGGGATCCACCAACGTTGTCGCATATACGCCAGAACATAATTTACGCCAAAATGTAGGCAGGTCCTATGGCATTGGCGAATCAACAGTTTGGTAATCAAATGAGAGGAGCTAAGGAGGACAGGATATTTTGCAGAATCAATAATGTCCGCCTTTTGTATCCTGCCTCTACACTTAATTATGCCTCCTTCCATATATAATCCTAGCTGCCTCATTAAGTTTGATGGTTTGGCCTTTGACTCCTTGCTCAGGATTTGATGTTCAGTAGGATAAGATTCCTTTTGTACTAAACATATTAGTTTCGCTTCTGCTGATCTCAATTCATGGAGTCTGATATGCTTCGAATCTTCGCTAAGGAAAGACTCGTGAGCCCGACATCTCATGTTGTTAATGAAACGATATATCCATGCAAATACCCGTATTACTTGATCATAGCTGCCGTAATGTTCCCACTCTACCAATTTGTTATCCTGATGTGTAGTACTCACATTCGAACTACTTAACACATCATCTTGGGGCCGACTTGAAGGATCAGATATGCATTCCCAGAAATCCTGAGGCCATTCAGTTGGAGATATAAGCCATGGAGGTCCATATCACCAAATAGAGGACGACATAAAATGTTGCGCCGAGATCCCCCGAGAAATTATGTCACTGGGGTTATCCCTGGTGCTCACATAGCGAAATTTAGCTGTAGGAACTAAGTTATGTATCTCATCAGTGCAATTAGAGACATAAACAGGTAACACTTTCTGGCTGTGTACCCATGAAAGTGCTATTTGACTGTCGCTCCAGACATAGACGTTATTAATCTGTAGTATGTCTGCATAAGCATCCAGTGTAAACTTTACGAGACGAGCAGACAGAAGCAATGCAGTAAGTTCTAATTTAGGAACTGTAATCTTCTTTATAGGGGCTACTTTGGCCTTTGCTATAGCCAGTGTCGCTTCACTACCATTGCATATGTATATGGCAGTACCGTACGCACTATTACTAGCATCAGAAAAGGCATGTAGATCCACCTGTTGACCACTAATAACCTGCCGATTAAGTTGGACCTTGCAACATGTGGAAAGGTCCGACCGAATCAACCGCCAAGTATCTTGTAACTCAGTCGGGAGGGGCGTGTCCCAATCTAGTTTTAGCCGCCATAGTTGCTGTAAAAACATACGAGCACGGATTGACAGGCAGCAAAAAACCTAGGGGATCAAACAACCTCGCTGACAAGCTTAAGCAGTTTCGCTTGGTCATAAGCTCACTGCCGCATGGGGTGTGACAGAAGGATATACAATCTATGGTAGTGTCCCATTTGTGGCCTAAAAACTTCACCTCACTATTCTCAGTAGCTACACCGTCAGAAGCAAATTGACCTTTCAAAAGATCACTATTAGTGGCCCATTCTCAAGTATAGATGAGCCTTGGCAAATATATCGCGGATCTCCCAGCATTTCTTGAGCAATAAATCTTCATTGTCTCAAGTGCCTTGAAGATTGTCCACATAGATCCCCTGCTTGATCTCATACTTGAAGTCAGGATCTAGTCCAGCCTCCTCAAGATGATGCAAGATAGTAGCGTTGAGAAGGAACTGGGAACAGGTCGCCCCGAATAAGACGACTCTGAACCTGTAGACCAGATACTCTGAATCTAGATCCATTGGGTCCCGTGGCCATAAAAATCTTGTCGAGTCCCTGTCTTCACGATGGAGTTGAAGCATCAGGAAGGCCTTCTCAATATCGGCGACCCATGCAAACTTATGACATCTGAAGTGCAACATAATTTGCGTGAGATCAGAGACCAGGGACGGACCCGTGTACAGACAATCATTCAGGCTATAGGAGCGATCACTGGATTTAGCAGAGCAATCATATACAATACGAACAGGAGTGGTGGAACTGTCCTTTTTAATCCCATGGTGAGCAAGGTAATGGATGTTATCCCCATACTCACCGAGATCTACTCTTTCCACAAATCCACGTTGTACCTGCTCGTTTAGTACTGCCGCATAAATCTCGCAATAATTTAGATCCTTGACAAACTGCTTCTGAAGGCCACGTAACCTACCAAGTGCTAGATGGAAATTAGTAGGTAATTTACTCTTGTTATCATTCCAAGGGAGCCTTACCACATACTGACCCCTGCCAGAGTCATACGTTACAGTCTCTTCATACGAGCTTAACGCTAGCTTGGACTCACGATCAAGTTCATGTGGGTCAATTCCAATATTGTCCAAGCCCCATAGCTTATCTATATCAGTACATGTATTATCAGGCACATTTGGCCTAATATATTTATCTATGGGGCTTACTGCTACCTTGAGGACCGTAACCACCTCCACCTGTGTGTCTTGAGAGGAAGTGGCATAGGATCCAGAAATGGCATACCCTTGGATCGTGGGGAGCAATATTAGCTTATCTACCCACCGATATCCAGGGTGAACCAGGTCGTAGTAATAATCAGCTCCGACCAGTAGCATAATACCATTGTTAGCAGAGAGTTGATCATCAGCCAGTTTATAACCCTTGCTTCCGAGATATTTCAAATGTGGTTGAATCTCTGATGCTATATAGAAACTGGGTAGTGTGTCGACCACAATAGCCTTGATGGGACATACCTTTCTTCTACAAACATAGGAAATCTCCACGATATCATAGTCACTGGAATCTATTTCACCAGTGAAACCATGGAGACGCAAATTCTCTTGACCCTTGCTGGTACACTTGAGCTGGGGTAATGATGACCGCAGAACGAATGACCTCTGTGAGCACTGGTCAAGTAAGGTGCGCGTCATTATAGTATTATTATTACTCCCCACTACTGGCAGCATCATAGTAGGAAGCAATTGACATTCTCAAGAAGCAATGGACATGGCAGATACTTTATCACCCTCGCTCTTACCTTTCTCATGTGACTCTTTGGGGGTTCTCCCCTTTTCTTTGCCGTCGTGCCGATCAGACTGCGTGCAAAGGGAAAACCAATGTTTCCCCTTGCAATACTTACAAGGTTTGATGTAGGAATTGGTGCAATTACTGTTGAAGTGGTCTCTTGCCAAACAGCTGGTACATAACTTAAGCGATTTAGCCTTACCAATCTACTGTGTAGCCTTAGGATACTTAGGACACTGATACCACAGATGACCATGGACACTGCACAACTTACAACCTAATGATATTGGCCTTTTCTGTTTAGGAGAAGTTTGTACCGGTAAAGCTGCAGTAGATGGCGACATCTCCAGTTGTTGGTAGTGTCCAGTACCCTCCGTATTGAAGACTTCAGTCTGGTACACCTGCACCAACGCTTCCAAGTTTAGTGGAGAGTCGCTTAGTTGTCGTCTTACGATTTCCTTTAGGGGAGAGGGTATCTTATTCAAGATATTAACACTAAATATTTCCTCCTTGGTGATGGCCATTGTCTCCATAGATCGGAGGAGGCTCTCAAAGGAGGCATAGTACTCCTTTAGGTCCGTCACATCATAGGATGGAGGATCTAGCGTGAAGAAATTAGTAATTAACGCGGTCTTGATGACTTCCTCTCTCCCGTAAGTTCTCTTCAGCAACTCCACTGCAGACTCGTAGCTTGTAGCTTCTAGCTTATACCCACCGATCACCTTCAATGCCTCCCCTTTCAATTGACCACGGAGATATGTGAACCTTTGGATGGATGTGAGTGTTTTATTATGATGTACTGAACACTCAAAGATATCCCAAAATCCAGTCCAGGTAGCCGAATCCCCGGAAAAGGTAGGCAAAGTAAGCTTCGGCAGGTTAAAACCAGTCGCCTTTGGTGTACCGGTATCCTTAACAGAGGTTGATTCTTGGGTGGAAGATAGTCTGGCTAAGGCTGTATTAACGTCCTCAAAGTACTCAATATCTGCCGACATTTCTTCTTCCACATCGTCAGTAATTGTCAATAAACCATATACCTGCTGAGCATAACTATCATAAGTAGCTAGCGATTTAGTAACAGTAGCGAATTTACCCTTTATTTGATCAGCCGTGGCACTTAATAAAAATTCATCAAGATCTCTTAAACACTTATTTAAACTTCCCTTCATCCCTCCCTTAAGAATCTTAAGTTTCTTTAAATCTGTCATCGTTAAGTCTATTAGGCTATTAGCTGCAGTAGGAAGAATTAATTTAATAAGAATGACAAATAGCAGAAACAAACTAGGGCTAGAGAAAGAAGGGTAAATGAAAAGAACTGACTAGGCCTAGTAATAAGTATTAGGCTTAGCCCAGCTGCCCATCCCACAATCATGAGGTCTGTTGGCTGTCAATCGCTTAGGAATCAACAGACCCATGACCGTAATTAGGCAACTAGGCTATAAAATTTAATTAAACGAGTCACATGAGAACCCTCCCCACCGGCAAAATGTAATTAAATGAGTCTCATGATAAAACACAACGAACACCACAGGCACACCACCAAAGCGAAATGAACAGCTACCACAGACACCTGCAGGCCTAGCCTGCCTAGCCTAGCCTAGCTTAGCCTACTAGCGCGAAATGGTGCCCGACGAAATTACCCCTACCCCAATCACCAGCCCAGCTAACCCACCATAAAAAGGCCAAGGAACACACGCCCAAAAAATCTGGAAACTAGCCCCAAAAAAGATAGGGACGGAGCCTAAATGGTAAAAAACACGAGGGAAGAAGCTGGGTATAAACTAGGGAACGGCAGTCGGCCTAACAACGCGCGAGGCGGCAGCCATTTGTAAGCCCACAAGCGTCAAGGAAGCAAACAAAACGGTACTACGGTAAGGAAGCCTTAGGGCACGAAGGACCATTATTTGTCGGGAATTTAGATAAAGAGGTTAAATTACATATCACTGGTACATGAAATATCCCAACAAATAGTTATAATATAATTACCAACGACGTAGTCGATGGGTGTAATCCAGTCCCCCACACACGGCTAATTCAATTGCATGACATGTAGGAATGTTCACATAATACAAAATATCGATACAATGAACTTAGCTTAGAGGACTGGTGATGTAGGACTGTTGTTATAGATTAATAATTGTAGCACATGGTGAACTGTGGGTTGAGTCAGAGCCGGGGGGGGAGGGGGGGGGGGAGATGTTGGCTGTATGGTGTTGATTGAGAGACTAAAGGGCCGGCGTCCAATCGCTTCGCGAAATTACATATGGCTGCCGGCTCATAATAATTATAACCCATAACTTGGTTTCATGATACATCTAGAGCTGATATGTAGATATTTATACATTACAGTTAATATTTAACCTATACTTAATAAACTACAATACACAAAGAACCAGCCGAAATCGTACAAGCGATACGATACCGCCAAATTCAAATGTCCTATTGGACCTAAAACTGTTGGGATGATTACCCTATTCCCGACACAGGTGAACATAGAATTTGATGTGAGAATCATTCTTCACCTCAGGTTTTTCCAGGGTCAAATGGGCCGGGTTGCCCCTATGTGGCCTACTCAGGTATTGCACACTCAACTTACTCAGTGGTACAAGAACCTCTGCAACCCCCCCCCCCTATCCTATTTCCACTCGAAAGAAATTGGAAACCTGCAGACCTCGCTCAATTTTACTATGTGGACATTCTCAAATCCAAATGGCTACCGGCCTACTACAAGGAAATCACGGATACGCTCACTAATCAATACACAGCATCAACTTAAGACAGTATAGTTCACACTGTAAACAATTTACAACTTGGAGTGTAGAGTCAACCCAGCAGTCTCCATCGGTTGCTTTGTTACTGAAGAACCTAAATTGCTTAATCGTTTTTTAGAAACTAACAGTTAACACACTTATAAACCATGTATCGGCAGAAAGCAACCCTTCTTGTCTCTTACTGGTTTATTTAATAGTGGCCCCTCCATCATTGACGATTATGCCTATTACATAAGGCACCCTCTTCAAACACTCGTCCGCCGTAGTTTGGAATCTACCGTGCAGAGCATAAAAAATTTGAGGAGCCTTCATCATGAGCGCATGCAACCTCACTCATGGTTCAGTCATTATGAAATTGGGTTCTCACTACGAAAAAACTTTGTAACAAATAAAAAAGAAAAAGAAAATAAGAATAACTATTCATAAGCTTTCCATATACTCGTGGATGTACTTGTGTGGATCTTTGACCAGACGCTGACTCAGGCGTCATTCTTCTTTCTCTGCTCTGCGCTCAACCGACCCGGACGTGCCTCCCCACGCTCCGCTCGTTCCGCATTTGTTGCGTCCCTAGTATTTACCTAATTGTATTTACCTAATTGTAGTTTACAGGAGTTGAGCTAAGCTCGTGTTGTCCCGTCTCTCAGTCTACTTTTTATCCAATTTTTTCTTGAAAATATGGATGTTCCTTGCCCCTACCACCTCCTCCTCCAGCCCATTCCATTTGTCAATACATCTATAGGGGAAGCTAAACTTCCTGATATCGTTCTTGCAGGTAGGTCTTTTTACTTTGTAGCTGTGGCCTCTAGTTATTCCTGTATCCATAATTAATATATCCTCCCTATCCAGCCTCTCCAGCCCCCGGGTACATTTGTACATCATTATCATGTCTCCCCTCTCTCTCCTCTCTTTTAGACTCGGTAGATTTAATTTGTCTAGCCTCCCTTCATATGGCAGTTCTCTGAGACTTGGAACCAATCTAGTGACTGCTCTCTGGATTCTTTCTAACTTGTGAATATGCTTCTTTAGATGCGGGGACCACACCACTGCTGCATACTCCAATCTTGGTCTAATCATACTTTTCATAATTTTCGCTACCATGGTCTCATCCAAATAGTTCAGAGCAACTTTCATATTCCCGGCCATTGCATACATTCCGCTAAAGAGCTTGTTAATATGTTTCTCTGGCGACAAATTATCTTGTATAATCAACCCTAAATCTTTTTCTTTTTCGGCCTTGCTAATTTTATTATCTCCCATCCTGTACTCCCAATTTGGTCTATTCACACTTCTTCCCATATTTAACACATGACATTTACTTATATTAAATTTCATTTTCCACTTGGTGCTCCATTCGTATATTTTATCTAAATCCCCTTGCAGCTCCTCACAACTACTTTTATTTGTTATTTGTCTCATAATTTTTACGTCATCTGCAAACATTGACATGTAAGAGTTTATGCCTATCGGCAGGTCATTCACGTACATAAGGAACATGAGAGGTGCCAACACAGATCCCTGCGGCACACCAGTGAGTTTTTTCTCATTGGTTTACTCCGGATGTTTCGAGTAAGGTTAGGATATGCGTAGCAGGAGGGTCCTGGGCAGGTTGCCCGCAGTGCAGTGTATTTTGGGTCGTGTGTTTGGGGCATCTATTTCGGGTGTACCCTCGTGGTCCTGTTGTGGACATGTGAACTTTTTCACGGATAGCTAGCTTTGTGATGCAGGCGGCTTTCATTACGCGTTATTATTGCTGCTTTTTATCTTTCTGATGAGGTAGCTGTTTATTCTCTGACGTTCCCAGCGTATTTTTCTTCACTTAGTGAAGTTTTTTCTGGGTCCCGAGTCAGTTCTTCCCTTTACCGGGAAGTGTTTGCTACAGTGGTGTGTTGACGGTGGTTCCTGTTGTGATATGATTCAGTGCTTTTTGTTTATATTACGACATGTTTACTGTGTTTTCCGTCTGCTTAGGCCTAGCCAGCCTCTCATAGCTTTTGCCACATGCACAAGTGTTATTGATTTATGTTATAAATATGTACTACTGTGTCATGTGTGTCCTGGTTTAGTTGTGTATTGGCTAATTCCACAGACTATTTATGTGACTTGGGTTAGTTGTGCTTTGGCTAATTCCACGGTCTATTGGTGCGTTCAGATTGAATCTGAACGGGGTGGGTTGCCTTTTCCGGCGGGTTTTCTCGGTTACACCATGAAAACCCGGCTGGTTGCCGAGTTTTAATCACGCGTGGTTAAAAAAGGTTTGTTTTCCCCGGCGATTAGTGGCCTGAGGCTCTCCAGGACTGCGTCTCTGTGGTGGGGCCTGTGTTCAGGCGTACTGTGTTTCCCGGCGGGATGGCTTTACCCATTTAACTAAGTGTTCATGCGGACACTTGTTGAGTTGAGTTTTTCCCGGTTTTTGCAAAGCCAGTAAAACTAGGCTGTTTGTTGATCTTTCCTCCCCGGCGATCTTTTGCAAAGAAGTGGGGTTAGGAATTTTGGGGTTAACGTTAAAATTCACACCCGGAGGTTGCACCTTGGGAGGGTAGGATTAACGGTTTTGTTTAATTCAGTGAAGTTAACCAGACACTCGAGGGGTACGATACGTATCGCCGCCATTCAACATACGGCGATCTAGAACGCTTCGGGAGAAGCCAGATCTAGCATTTAAGACAGGCTGTCCAGTTTTTGATCTGCGAGATAATACGGGGGCCGGCGTCTTTGAGAGTGGTTTTCCAGTAAGAACTTAACAAAACACCACTGGGAAGACTGCGTCAGTTATAAAAAGCCATGCTGGTCTTTATATTATGTCAGAGGATATGCATAAATCTTTGGGACAAGTTAAGATATTCTGAAATCTTTATTAATGAACCCTCCGCGTAGCGAGCCGTGATAGTTGTGTATTACGTCTCGTTACCCGGCGGGTTGTCTAAAAACACTTGTGTTCGAACATGTTGTTGTAGCCTTATGAGCATTAATTCCTGGAAATTTTTCTTTTTTCCAGGGCTGAGTTCCGGCGAGACTTTCGAGAACCTGGAGTAAACCGGGGGTGGGTTCGTGTTTTCCACCAGTCTCTGTAATGGCTACCTTAGACCCTGTGTTTGCCTTGTGTATTGCTCCCTCCTGTTCAGGTATCCCTATCTTTGCACACACTCTTTGCATTAGATGTGTTAAATGTTTAGATAGCTCAAGGGGTTTGTGGGTAACGGGGAACTGTTCCTTCTGTACTCAATTGAGTACCAAAGTGTTGCGGGACAATAGTAGATCCGCGGCGGTCGCTTTGAGGGAGGTCAGGCAACAGTTGACATGTTATGCGACAACAGTGACTCACAAAGCGCTGCAATGTGACAATGTGATTCTTTGGGATAAATTACTAATTGAGCACCCCCCTATTAAACGTCCCGCTAGAGTAACTGTACAAAATTCGGCAGAGACTGGGCAGGGTACAGCACTTTCTCTGGTCCCTACACCCTCTAAAAGACCTTGTGAACCCACGCCCCCGGTGACAGCCTCCACGTCACGGGCGCGGTCCAGGTCCAGGTCGCCCCTCCGACAACAGCCACCTAGTCATTCCTCTTCACCAGCTAGAAAGAGGAGTAAAGAGGAAAAGTCCAAGGACAGCTCTAGTGAAAGATCGGAAAAGTCTAAGAGCAGTGATAAGTCTAAGCCACACCGCAGCCATAAATCTTCCAGGAAAGATACTAAGGAACGAAAGGCCTTCCGGCGTTCGCCGGAGCCTCGTGCCTCACTTTTTGCCTCTACTCCCGACTTATCTAGTATTCAATCTGATGGGGCGGGAGTGGAGTCAGAGACTGTGGTGGGGGTGTTGCCGGCGGACAGGTTACCATTGGAGATTACATACCTAGAGTTAGAGAGTTCGGTAGGCAGTGATCGCCCTGTAGAAGAGTCTAGTGGGGGCTCAGGGGTTGATGGTGTATCTGACTCCCAAGGGAGTTCGGGCCAAGGCCTAGGTGTATGGCGTTATTCCCAACCGGGGCATGAGGGCCCACGTTTGGTTCAAGAGCCACAGGTACGGGCGGACGTCCACCGGGACGAGGTGATCCCATCATCCATTCCTAATTTAACTTGGCACCAAGACGAGGTTCCGGCTTCGGCGGAACCCTCTCATGATGAGCCAGATGACAAGGATGAGGTGTCCATAATCTCTGACATGGAAGTGCAAGAGTCGGGTTCAGTTCTAGACGACTCGCACGATAGGAATGATTCACCTTTGAGTTCTTCATCCATTAAATTTGTCACGGCGGAGGAAATAGATGGTTTGTTAGTAACGGCTCTCACAAAAAAATTTGGCCAACAGCCGGAGACTCCTACAGTGGACCTGGGAGCTCCCATGACGAGTTCAAGTGTTCGGCCTCTGATCGCTTCTATTGCTTTGACCAAGGATTCCGCACCCTCCCCCTATGTCACCTAATATAGTCGCTAGGCCTGCTGCGGCGGCACTGACTACTTCTAATGTAAGGGTGGTTACGGATGTGAATCCGCCCCCGTTGGATAAAGCACCGTTAAGAAAGGTAGCTATGCCCCTTTTGTACGGTCCAGATGACTCATGGGTTCAAATTACCCCAACTAAGCCAGAGACAGCACAGCCCACTTTGTCAGGGGAACTTCCAGTGCCACGAGAGTGGGTAATCCAAGGAAATAAATCTAGAATGTTACGAGCCTTGGATATTGCGGGTAATGTACTTGATGTTAATATTAAGGCCATTCCGAACCATTATCACCATGACTTTTTTGTGTATACAGCTACACCTGCACTGCCCCCTGCCTCAGCTTCAAAGCTGTTTTCTGACTGGACCAAGCATGACGGTTT
Organism: Paralithodes platypus; assembly: GCA_032716605.1. NCBI lineage: Eukaryota > Metazoa > Arthropoda > Malacostraca > Decapoda > Lithodidae > Paralithodes > Paralithodes platypus. The sequence continues at coordinate 9,062,964 of CM064499.1, read as the reverse complement.
TAATGACATAAAAGCACTGTCAGCTCTCACTCCAGAATTAGATTTACAAACGGTCACAGACACAGCCGCTAACCCAGTGTTGAAGGTGGGGCAGTTGGGTCCAGGACCTTGGGTGGAATGGGAAGTAGAGGCTCAGAACTTTGCGACCACCTTCACCTCAAAATCCTCCCACCAGATTCCTCAGGACAGCCATTCTTGGTTCTCTATGCCAGTCTTTTCAGCCGGCGGAGTCCCATCTGCTTTGTTTGCGTTTTTAGCTGCCCCCAAAATCAATCTCTGTGAACTTAAAGATCCTTTCACTACGCCTTCACCAGCTCACCTAGACCGGGAGTTTAGGCTACGAGGGAAGGCGTATAGACTTTTTTCCCAGTACATTGTTACGCACCAGGTGGCGAAATCTATGTTACGATCCACTCAGGCAATAACGGACGCGGAAGCCAGACGATCGGTTGAACTATCTCGGCGATTACTCCTTCAGACGTCGATTCAGTTGTTGGGTGATATACGCACGGCCTTGCTCGAGGCGGTGCGGGCGAGACAAGACCTCAGGATGTCCCTGGTGAGGAAACTCCCTGATAGAATTGCGAACCAGGTGGTCATGTCGCCGGTGCTAACTCCCTCGTTAATGTCCCCTGATGTGTGGAGAACTGTTTTCAATATGGCTCAGGCCTTTAAGCACAGTCCCACCCCTTCTAAGAAACCTGCTTTTAACTTTCCCAAACCCAAGCCAGTCACAAAAGCTCAACCGGGTGGGTCAAAACCCTTTCAGATACCTAAGTCCACCTCCCCCCAAGGTCAGTACAGGTACAAACAAGGTAAGTTTGCAGGTCATAAGGGCCGCAGCTATAGCAGACCAGGCCAGGGCTCGTCTTCTGCCAACGCCGGCCAGTCGGCTAAGCATCCACCACCACCACCACCACCACCACCACCACCAAAAAACTAAAGTCTCTCTCACTTCCAGGGCCGATCTCACGGCGGGTGGATCAGAGGGTAGTACAGCCGGCGAACCCTTGTCTGCTAACTGGGTCGTTCCGGACGTGTCACCGCGCATGGCCAGTAAATACTTGGGCAAGGATGGTGGCACGCAAGGGCATTACCTGGCAGTGGCTCCGACGACCTCGTTTACGTCAGCCGACAAAGGCAACTTTAGTTTCTTTAGAGGTGGAGTCACTAGTCCAGGAAATGATCACCAAGAATGTCATCATCCCGGTTCCTCAAAATTACCCAGTTTTCACATCCAAACTATTTCTAGTACCCAAAAGGGACAGTGTTCAGATGAGACCAGTCGTAGACCTGTCTTATCTGAACCTCCATATTCACAACATGTCATTCAGGATGCTTACAGTAAACCAGATCAGGCTAACACTTCCGCCGGGAGGATGGATGTGTTCTTTAGACCTGACAGACGCGTATTGGCACGTCTCAGTCAACAAAAGATTTCAAAGGTTTCTGGCCTTAAGAATAAAGCATCAGACTTATGTCTTTCAGAGGATGCCGTTTGGATTGAACCTAGCACCTCGCTTATTCACGAAATTAGTCCGGCAAGCCCTGATGCCTTTGTTAAGGCAAGGGATCAGGATTTTATGGTATCTAGACGACTGGCTAGTGGTGGCAGAGACGGAACAAGTATGCATAAATCATGTCAACATAACATTAAAACATGTCAAAACTCTAGGGTTCAAGGTCAACCTGGTAAAGTCAAACCTTGTTCCCTCAAGAGTAGTTCAGTGGATAGGGCTGGTCTGGGACACAGCTACTCTCACTCTGAGTCAGAGTGTGGACAATCGCAACAGATTTCGCAGGAAACTGTTTATGTTCCTTCACAGTCTGACTACGACACAGAGAATCTGGGAGTCTCTGGTTGGCTCTCTCAACTGGATTCAACTAACGGTACGGTTGGGCCGGTTAAGAGTCAAACGTTTAATATTGGAGGGCAACAAATATTTTCCGCTATTGCCGGCGAAAAAATTATGGCCCATACCAAAATTAATCCACAACTTACTGGCGGTCTGGGCGAAGAGGGAAACATTGCACTCAGTCATGTCATGGACCTCTCCTCCGCCAACGGTATGGGTAGACACGGATGCGTCAGGAACGATAGGTTGGGGCTTTCGATCAAACCAAGGGCACCAGGGTCAAGGGCTTTGGTCCCATTTAGAAATTTCCCACATCAATGTCAAAGAATTACTAGTCCCCTTATATTTCCTTCAGGCTCACGGCTCTACTTTACGGGGCAAGGCGGTGGCCTTCAGAATGGACAATCTGAATGCAATTCACTGTATTCAGAAACAAGGGTCGACGAGATCTCGGGGGTTGCTAAACGTGTCAGAAGATATTTTTATTCTAGCCAACAGGCTGAACATTCAGCTTCACGCATCTTACCTCCCAGGCATAGCAAACGTCTGGGCAGATGCTCTGTCTCAGAGACAGAGCACAACAGTAGAATGGGCGCTCAAGCAAACCATTTTCGACCAAATGGTTGCGAAGCCTTACCATCCACAAGTGGATTTGTTTGCGTCACAAACTCCCACTGTACCTCACCCGCCGGACGATAACGCCGGCGGGCGGGCCAGATGCACTGGTGACAGACTGGTGACAGACTGGAACAGGTGGAGTTGTTGTTGTTGTTGTTGTTCCCCAAGCTGCCTGGCCGAACAGCCCCAAGACCCCGAGCAAGGCCAAGGCCACAACCGAGCGCCCCCGCAGAACCCTCCCCGCCGACCACAATAAAGCCTGGGTGACCGAAGCCACTCCATGGCGGGGAGCTTGAGGAGGGTGCAGAAACGCCCGGGAAACCAAAGCCCCACCCAGGGCCCTGTGCCCCTCAGCAATTATGAAGAGAAAGTTGAGGGGCAAGGGAAAAATGTGACGCTTTGGCTTCCAATCTTGGTAGATTGGGAGGTCAATCCACGTTAGAGACGCCGTCACTTGATATCTAGAAAATATATAAGTAAAAGGAACAGTCAGAGTAAGCTATGGGTATGGCAGAGATTGCTCAGTTCTCACTCTGATAGACCAGCCCATCACCAGGTGGAGTTCCATTTATCTGTTTCCGCCGCCAGATGCGTCTCTAATGTGCCACGTAGTAAACAAACTACAGGATTATTGAGGCGTAGTCTCGCTAATCGCGCCCCTGTGGCCGGCGCAGTTGTGGTACCAGCAATTGAAGACGTGGTGCCCGGACTCGGTATCACTCCCGGTAGGGTTTTTCCACTTAGACACAATTGGCAACCTAAAGACCTCGCTGACTTTTGCATTATGGACATTCAGGAGGCCAAATGGCTAGCACCATACGGTAGAGACGTGACCAATAAATTCATGAATCAATATACCCAGTCTACTAAGCGACAATATCAATCGCATTGGCAGGCCTTTACTTCTTGGATTATTAGAACAGAACAAACTGTGCCCTCGGTGGCTCTGGTTTTTAATTATTTAAATTATCTGTTCGAGCAGAAATGTTTGTCTGTCGTGACGTTAAAAAATCATTTAACAGCGATTAGGATACCGTTTTTGGACCTTACCGGTCTCTCCATACCAGTTGCGGAGGAAAAGGGTTTTATGAGGGCATGTTTTAAACTCCGCCCACCTCCCCGTCAGCTCATGCCTACCTGGTCTCTGGACAAGGCATTGTCTTTACTTCATTCCCGTCTGTACCAAAATACTGCAGATTTTACATTACTTTTAAAAAGGGCAGTATTGCTTATGGCCTTGGCTACCGGGAACAGAGTATCTGAGCTGGCGGCGATGAGCAACACACCTAATTGCCTCAGGTTTGGTAGGCTTAATGAGTGTATTCACATTGCACCTTCCCCAGGGTATATAGCCAAGAATGAGCACAGTGAACACGTGTTTTCAGAATTCACGGTGCCGGCGTTGAAAAGGGGAAAGGTGCACCATAATTTATGTCCAGTGCAAGCTCTAACCAAATATTTGAGAGTGGCACCTCTAAATCACCACGGTGCTTTATGGGTAGCAAGTACGGGTAAACGCTTGATGAAACGTAGACTGGCTTCTCTCTTGGTCGAGGTCATTAAAGAGAGTAATCCCGGCGTTGTGGGTAGGGCCCACGATTTACGCAAGTGGGCGGCTTCGTTACGTTTCCTTAAGAATTTTTCTGTTGAAGATATTACGTCCACACAGTTGTGGGCCTCTAATCATACGTTTTTGACTCGTTACCTCTCAGTAGCTCTAGACAAACCTTCCTTGCCATGTATAGCTTTAAGGCAAAGGGTCTAGGTGGCCCCTAAGTCAATTTTGTTTAATTTCAAGAAAAGGGGGGGGGGGGGTGCAGTCAGTGTAACATAGGACACCCTAGACCCCGCCAGAATATGAGAGCTGTGATACTGTTGATGGGTGTTGTGATATTTAAATTTCTCTGTACTATTCATTACAGGAAATTGTGCTAGTACAATTTTAGTACAAACAACAGTGTAGTTGTAAGTAGTTTTTGGGCTGAGAAGCAATCTAATTTAAGCATGGGTTATATTTTGCAAAGTACTGTATATCCACTAATCTTATGGGGTTTATATGTGCACATATTAACTTATAAATTTGTATTTTTCACCACTTAATTTAAGTGGGGTGCCTTGTTAACTGGCAGATCTGTTCGCAGAATCTCAGAGTTAACCCCTTTTTTATCAAGCAGGCTTCTTTGAAGCACGCTCCTGCTTGTACCCCTTTTTGTATAGTTGTGCTGTATAAAGTTTATGCACCAAATATATTTTTTTTACAAAGTAAGAATACTATGTGGTTGTTTGATTATCTGCCTTTGCTAGAGTTATGATATGATTACGAATGTCCCCCTCCAGTCTTAGATATCAGGCATAATCGTCAATGATGGAGGGGCCACTATTAAATTATAGGTTTGACTCCTGCAAGGAGATTAAGAAAACCTAATATTTAGTAGTGGCCCCGTAATCATTGACGACTGGGGCCCTCCCGACCATCCCCTTCCCATTCGTTGATGTATTAAGGATTTTGGTATACTTGATATGTCAGTGAAGGAAGAATGACGCCTGAGTCAGCGTCTGGTCAAAGATCCACACAAGTACATCCACGAGTATATGGAAAGCTTATGAATAGTTATTCTTATTTTCTTTTTGTTTTTTATTTGTTACGAAGTTTTTTCGTAGTGAGAACCCAATTTCATAATGACTGAACCATGAGTGAGGTTGCGTGCACTCATGATGAAGGCTCCTCAAATTTGTATGCTCTGCGCGGTAGATTCAAAACTACGGCGGACGAGTGTTTGAAGAGGGTGCCTTATGTAATAGGCATAATCGTCAATGATTACGGGGCCACTACTAAATATTAGGTTTTCTTAATCTCCTTGCAGGAGTCAAACCTATAATCTTTGCCCCAGAAAGACGAACATAGTTTTATGTAGGCTTGCTATAAGCTCAGAGCCCCAAATCGTCATTTGCTTCCTCAATGGTCAATCACGAGGGTCCTAACTTTGTCTTATCCTGTGAGACCAAATACAGACAAGAAACTTTAAAAAGTGTGTGTCTCTGATGACCCTGGCTACTGTCCATAGGGTCTCAGAATGGACAGCCATGGCAAGGCCCACTAACTGTCTATGTTTTTTTGCCCCTAATAATGATTCTGTACATATGGTTACTGCACCAGATTCATCGCAAAAATGAGCACCAGGAACATATCCTTACACCTTTCTTTATTCCCGCCTTGAAAAGAGCAAAGATACTCCATGCTCTATGCCCTGTTAAAGCACTATATACCCACTCTAAGTCTGTTATTCCTAGGAATATGACACAATTGTGGTTTCCTCCAGAAGGTTCAATAAGGTCAGGAAAGAAAGTGTTAGCAACCTTTATTGCAGATATAATTAAGGAAGCTGAGCCTCAGTTGATTGCATAAAACCCATGATATGCACATATGGGCCACCACCAGGAGTTTTCCCCATTGGTTTTTCAGTGTAGGATATAACTCAGATGGGTCTTTGGTCCTCTAACACGGCGTTCCCTAGCCATATGCTTATCGGTACATCTGGATAAGACACAAACTACCAAGCATAGCGTTGAGGCTGGAACATGCCCACTGAGGCTAATAAGTAGATGGATATATTTGTTCAATGCTTTTATTACCAGTGTTGGAAAGTAATAGAAGTTGTGTCCTACCATCCACCTTAAAGGAAAAAGGAGGGGGCGTGTTAAGTTCCATGACAAGTTGGCAGGACACACAATTCAAATGGATAGCAGGAGTGCTATTACTGCACTAGATCTGTTACATAGCAATACCTATACATTATTGCTATGTGTAACTTTATTGTTAATTTTATTTTTTTGTGATATACGATTACCAGTATTCACACCTCAGTAGTTCTATTCTTCTGAGATAAGGCTTCTTTAATGGTACCCGCCTTATACATCTTTTTCTTGGAAGCCAAAGCGTCACATTTTTCCTTTGCCCCTCAACTTTCTCTTCATAATTGCTGAGGGGCACAGGGTCCTGGATGGGGCTTTGGTTTCCCGGGCGTTTCCGCACCCTCCTCAGTTCCCCACCATGGAGTGGCTTCGGTCACCCAGGCTTTATTGTGGTCGGCAGGGAGGATTCTGTGGGGGCGCTCAGTTATGGCCTTGGCCTTGCTCGGGGCCTTGGGGCTGTTCGGCCAGGCAGCTTGGGGAACAATAACAACAACATCTTTTTCTTACTGCTATACTCTTATATTTAAACACATGTCACAGTTTTCGTTTTTTGGTCTTCCTAATAGATTCTTGTTTTTTAGCTTGATGAGCATATGAAGGTCCCTCCACCGGTCGTGATATTCTAGGCTCTTACGTCATTGATGTAAGGAGCCACCAATAAATTACGGTTTTGACAACCCGTAGGGAAGGAAGGAAAACTAATATTTATTGGTGGCTCCTGAAGTCAATGACGACAATTGCCCTCCCACCATCCCCTTCCCATTCACATGCCCAACTTGATATACTTTAGAGGTCACTCCTGGGCAGGAGGAGGTATGAGTCAGGCTCACGGGAAGCAGATCACTGCGCTCCCGTTTACTTGCTTGCACAGCCAGCTGATTTTGACAGCTCACGGCTGCAACGTGCCACGCCATGCCCACCAGCCAATCAGCGGCCTCCATTATCGGAGCGCGAAGCTGGACTTCTTACTCCATCTCAAAAGTCACTCTCTTTCTCTTCCCGAAGAGTTCCTTCTGATTATCCACTAAGTAATACCTCGGTGCCAGCCCTGTACTCCCGTAAACCGCCAAAAGAGGTTTATAATCAGCTTCCTGGGACTTATTTTGAAGAGAAGAAAGAGGAGGTGAAGCAAGCAAGAATTCAGAGCGAACGTGTCCCGGCGCGTGCCAGTCAGCCAATCACAGCGCGGGAGAGCGGGAGGCCTGGCTATAAAGGCTGCCGCGCGTGGGCGACAGGGGTCACTCACCCCTCAGAGCCCACCGGGTTACCACACTGCAACCTACTTGCTCTCTCTCGCCCGGGCACAAAGGAGAACCAGGAACCCACCTTTCCAGTTACCCTACCCTCACCTAAAGTCACAACACAGACCACCCCTGACCTCTCCTCACTTTCGCCCACTCGGAGGATGCACCATCAGTATCCTGCCGCCTGTCATCACGTTGCTAGTCTGCACACATACAGTCACGCGCTTCAAGAGGGACGACATAAGGTGGACGGAAGTGAGGACTTCCAGAAGAGCTACTGGCCAGCTCTGAGGTGGTAAAGCACAGTTCCAGACACACACACACCTGATCCAGCATACCAGAATATATTTGTTTAAGGACCCATACTGGGCCCGCATACGATAAAGAAAGGAAGAGAGAGTGGTTGACTAACCTGGTGGTTTCTATAAAAATGTATGTGTCCTTCTAGGACAAGACTAAAGGAAAAAGAATTTAGACTCGCCTGAATATATAAAGATGATGATGTGTTGTTAATTAGTTATATTTGTTAGCAACGGCGCCATGCCGAAAGAGTTATTATATAGGATCTGATAGGAGAGATTAAAGATTAAAAGAGTAAAAGTAAAGAGGGGAGGGAAAGAATACTTTTGTTAATAAATTAGGCAACCAGTAAGTTAAAGAGGGAAACAGTTGTTTAGTTGCCTAATAGATTAGCTATAGCTAGGAAAGGACACCTAGTCCATAGCTGAACAGGTGGCGTTGTGTGTGTGTAAGTGTGAGAGTCCGAGTGTAGGGGTGAGACAGTGAAGCACGGGAACGAGATGGCTTCAGAGATGGGGTCGTTTCGGGCCATGAGTGAGCACCGTGCCTCATGTGAAGGCAAGATAGCAGGTGCTCGTTGTACTCTACGTGCTTCACATGTCTCACTCCCTAGACTGGAACAAGACCTCACGGGCTTCACTGTTCATTGTAAAGCGGTGAATGTTAAGGCTCTCAGCCTATGCCCGAGAGGAAGTAAGTTGGAATATAGAAAACAAAAAACAAAAAAAACAAAAAAAATTAATCATTCATTAAGTTGTGAAAAAGGAAACTGTGAAGAAGGACACTAGTCCAATGTGAATTACGTTATTATTAAGTCTAAAAGAGCTATTCCGTGCATGCGTCTGAGGCACGGTTCATCTTTTGTTAGAACGATTATTGATTAAGGTGAAAGGTAACATAGCGTGTTTGTAACAGGGTTACTTGAGGGTAAATTCGGAAGGGGTCATTGAGATCAAGATTGTAAACCCATATGGTGAAGTAACAGGGTGACGGAACCCAATAGTGTCATTGAGATAAATATTGTAAACCTATGTTGTGAAGTAACTGGGTGATGGAACCCAATAGTGTTATTGAGGTAAAGATTGTAAACCTAGATTGTGAAGTAACTGGGTGGCGGAACCCACATTATATGTGAGAGAGACCTTGTAATCTCATTCGGTAATTTGTACGATTTTATGTCATTGTGGAGGTACAGTACTTGTGTAGTAACGACGGTTGTGTCAAAGGAGTAAATATATTCTATGTATTGAGGAGACAGATTATATGTATTATAGCCTTGGTATTGAGAAAGGATACAAAAGGCTCAGTAAACGTGGGAAAACCTAAAGAGTAGAGGAAAGAATATAACTTTTGTTTTTTAGTTAGGCAAAGAGCAAATGGTTCATTAGGCCCTGGTCTCAATAAAAGACACAGCAGGGTTTTGATTGAATTATTTAGGATTAATCACTAATAATGGGTCGTAGGATCGAAGCCGACTTGAGTCAATACCTGAATAGCGGGAATTCAGTTAGGGAGTAACGGGAACTTTTGGGGGCCAAAGTTCAACCTAGCATGAATCGACGTAATATTCAATCTGCGTCTTGAACTCATCTCGGCCCGAGCCAAGAACCTATTATTAGAGTAGTTAGGAAGTCTGTTAAATAAAATATACGAACTTCTAGATGACTGTCGAATTATCCCCCGTAGTAGTAGCATAACAGATTTAAAATCAAATACTACATTTTGGTGGCAAGCGGTGCGTTGATGGGATTCGACGAATCATTTGGATTGAGTATAATTATCTAACAGAGCAGATAGGATGATGGGCGTGTTACCATTCAGATTATGGGAAGAGGGGAAGGAAGAAATCGAGTTTGGATTGAGCAGTTAGAATGTCAGTTCACATTACTTGACGTAGGGGAAAATGGGAAGAAAATCGCCTATGGAAAGGCACACTTAGGTAAGGCCCTGAATGATGTGAGAGTACGTCTGGAAAGACTAGTATCGTGGGCCGAAGTCAGGAGCGCCTTAATCAAAGAATTTGGCCGAGAGACTTCCACCAGAAAAGCCAGAGACAAACTGAAGAGTTTGAAACTTGATGGCCAAAATGTGAGAGCCCTGAGGAGGGAAATCGCTAAGAATGTGAAACTAGCATATCCCCATATGGACCAAGAGAGCCAGGAAATTGAGATCAGGGAGATCATGATCTAAGCCTGCCCGGTAGAAGTTAGGAAACACTGAATCATTCATGAGGTTAACACTACCAAGGAATTGATGGAGGTCATTAAAAAGATTATGGAGGCTAGAGAAGTGAAAGAGGAAAAACAAAAAGGGGAAGAGGAGAACCCAAAGAAAGGGTATCCGAAAGCCCTGATTCGATGCTTCACTTGTAGACAGACTAGACACCTAGCTAGGATCTGTACCAACCGTCCACAAGCCCCAACCCCTAGATTTGACCCCAGACTCGCACTCCCAAACGATCGACCTCTAACCAGGGAAACCGATCCGGACCGGAGAGGAATGCTTCCGGTAGAATACCGGGAGACAGAAAACCAGCCAAAAGTTACGATGCCGGAAGAGAGAGAAAATTTTCTGTGAAACCTCACATAGAAGGGCGGTATAGTGAGGTCAATATCTTAGAGAGACATATGCCTTGTGAAACTGTAGTCATAAATGGGAAAGCCGCGAACATGTTGATTGATAGGGGGGCAAACCGTAGTTGTCTCCTGGAGAATTTCGTAAAACAAAATCAGCGAGAAATGGGCTCATTAAATAAAACCAGTATTCAGTTGTCAGGAGCCGGGGGTCAACCACTGACAATCCTAGGAAAAACTAACGCGACGGTAGTGCAGTGGAAGGGAATTACCTTCACCACCGATTTTTGTGTTTTATCAGGAAATGCCAGTAGTGGAGTCGATGGGTATCTGGGGATAGATCTCATGAGTCAGTTGGGAGTAACTATTCAGTGTGGGCCGAAAAACACAACGACTACTCTCCAACCTCAAATAGTAGCTACCACAGGAAAATTATCTATTCCTCCTAGATCTTGGAAAATTATAGAGATTCCCCCAAATCCAGGCATGACTGCCGGGATTTTTGAACCCGATGCACAGAATGGGGTGAGAATATCTCCCACCTTCATTACTGCCGACCAGAGGAAACTAGTTTTAGCTAATTTTGGTGATGACATGATTAGTTATCAAAAAGGGAAACTGTTAGGACAAGTCACACCCACTCAACCCACTACTGTTGGAACTGACGGACCCGTGAACTTACCTGAGACCCCGAAAAACTTAACCTCAAGTCAAGCCAGTACCTTACATGAATTGCTCTGGACGTACCGGGATGTGTTTGCTCAAAACGAAGGGGACCACGGATCGGCTCGAACCCGACACACCCATGAGATACACACACAAGGGCCTCCTATTAGACAACCCTACCGACGACAAAACCCTCTTATGAGACAAAAAGAAAAGGAACAAGTTGAAGACATGATTAAACAGGGGATAGTAGTGGAATCATACAGTCCGTGGTCATCTCCGGTAGTCCTAGTTAGAAAAAAGATGGGTCTACTCGGTTCTGTGTAGATTATCGAAAATTAAACGATGTCACCATCAAAGACGCGCAGCCCCTACCTCGTATTGACGACTCGTTAGAATCCCTCAATGGGTCGACCTGGTTCTCTACCCTAGATCTCCAGAGTGGATACTGGCAAGTACCAGTTAGGTCCGAGGATCAAGAGAAAACCGCATTTGCCACGAGCGAAGGCAAACTCTACCAGTTTTACTGTCTTGCCATTTGGAGTTTGCAATGGCCCCGCCAGTTTCACTAAAGTCATGAACGAAGTATTGAGGGGATTAACCTGAAAAACTTGTTTGGCGTTCTTAGATGATATCATAATCTTTTCCGCTAGTTGGGAAGAACATATTCACCGACTCCAAGAAGTGTTAGAAAGAATCAGGGGGGCAAGACTTAAACTGAAACCTTCAAAATGCCAATTAGGGGCCCGTGAGGTGGCATATCTAGGGCATGTGGTTTCCAGTAAAGGTATTCAACCGGACCCATATAAAGTGAGATCTATTGCCGAAATCTCACCTCCGCCCTCTGTCAAAGAGATTCGAGCGTTTCTGGGAATGGCCTCCTACTATCGAAAGTTCATACCTAACTTTTCTAAGATTGCTCGCCCCATGACTCAGAGACTAGAAAAAGGGAGGAGGTTCGACTGGGATCAGAATTGTCAGGTAGCTTTTGATCACTTGAAGCAAAAATTAACTTCTAACCCCGTAGTTTGTCATCCGGATTTCACCAAGCCGTTTCAACTATACACCGATGCTTCTGATGAAGGGCTCGGAGCCATTCTGGCCCAGAAAGTGGACGGAAAGGAAAGCATAGTGGCCTGTGCTAGCCGGACACTGAATAAGGGCGAAAAGAATTATAGCGTTACGAAAAAGGAATGTCTAGCTCTAGTGTGAGCTGTACAATATTTCCGTCCGTATCTAACCGGGGTCCACTTTGAAGTTATTACGGACCACCATAGCTTACCATGGCTCCGAAAAATGAAAACGGAAGACAGACTATTTGCCAGGTGGAAGGGGATCTTGGAAGAGTACTCTTTTGAAGTTAGACATAGACCCGGTAAATTACACACTAATGCCGATGGCTTGTCTCGACTACCGGTAGCACCCGTTCAACTCACACGGGGAAAAACATGACCCTAGGGCCTAGACCTAGTAATAAAGTCAAGTTTTCGGAGGGAGCCTGGAGGGATTCTCAAGATCGGGTCGTACTTGATTATTCAGAGGTAAAACACATGATCCAAATCCTCCACGGACAAAAGGGAAGGGGGGCTCATTTGGGACAGTCTAGGGTTCTCTAACAATTCAATGAAAGGTACTGGACCAAGAGGGCCGACCAGATTGTTAAAGAAGTCGTTCAAAATTGTTTGGGATGCCAGAGGAGCAAAGATGGAAGGGGACCTAGTTGCCCGGACATATTACCGCAGGTACACCCTGGGCCAAATTATCAGTGGATATTATAGGACCTCTGCCCAGACAGACAAACAAAAGGTACATCTTGACCTGTGTCGACATTTTCTCTAAATACACGGTTGCTTGCGCTATCCCGGACAATAAAGCTGAAACGGTGGCCAAGGTTATCCTGGAAGAGATAATTTGTGTGTATGGCACCCCTGGAGGTATTCTGAGTGACAGGGGAAAAAGAATTTAATAATGAGATCTGGCAACACTTGGGAGAAACCTTGGGGTACCAGATACAGCACACCTCCCCGTATTACCCTCAGGGAAATGCTGTCTGTGAAAGGAATCATAGGGTGTTAGCCAATTGCATCCGGGCTAGTCTGAGCTCACAAGGGGAGAAAATCGTCCGGGGTTGGCCGGAACTTTTGCCTGAAATTGTCTGGGGAATAAATACCACGGTCTGTAGGACTACGGGGTATTCTCCTTATGATATTATCTTTGGCAACATACCGAAATTGCCTCAAGAACGATTATTGCCCTACCCCCGTTCCTACACGCAGTATTCCCAACCCGGAAAATATTGGAAGGAACAAGGGGAGCGACGACAGCAAGTGCATGATCATATTGCTCAGCAACAGCCTAAGAAAGTTTCTCTAAATAATCCTCATTACCGAGGGGAGTATATTTTGGTCAAGAGACATGACCCCACCCGAGCTGGTAAACTGGAGGAGAAATACGAGGGTCCTTTCAGGGTTGTCGAGACAAACGGGCCCTATCAAGTGTTATACTTACATCATGGAGATATCGTGTCAGTTACTCATATTCGTCATACCAAACGATATGAGGGTAATGTTCCCCCAGAGATGAGCGAGTGGAGTAGCGAGGAAGGGAGCGAAGAGGAAACGGAATTCAGGGTCGACGACCCTGATACTTCCTCAGCTCGACCCAACGTTAGAGGTCCTACTCCGACTCGGGACTACCTAGAAGATTCTCCACTCTGGTGGTCACTTAGTCGAGAAAACCGAGAGGGTCTTCCTGAGGTTGAGCGAGAAGGAGATCTAGGAAGCGAAGAGATCGTATCTAGTGGGGAAGATGATTTCTATGAGCTTACTGAGGAGGAAAAGTCTACGGTCCCAGACAGCGAAATTTCAGTTTCCCCGAGAGATTTAAATAGGGCTTTAAGTAGTGAGGAAGAGTGTCCTCGAGACGAGGTAGAACCACGAGGCGTATCAGTTGACGGCAACCGGATAAACGGTTCTCCCACAGTTAAAGTGAAAGAATCCAAAGGAACTCCCTTGCTTAACGTTCCTGATAAGACTCTCACGAGAGCGACCACGTTCACGGGCCCCACCGAAACTCTCACTCGTAGTGGTAGGATTATCCGCCCACCAATCAGGTACCCGGACGAGAATATAAATAGGACCCCCGGGGCACGTGCCTGTCAGTTGCAAGGCACCATGCGTCTCCCCTCTGACCCTCAGTACCGACTCTGTCGACTGGTAGCCATAGTCGACGGACAGGGGCAAAGAATTAATACCACTCGAGCTCTCAAATAGTTTCTCAGCCAGCCCAGGGAAGTATTAATTCTTACTTACAGTTTCTTACAGTAGATCCTCTGGAAAAAGGCAAACTAGGCCTGTGTATCCAGCTCAGTGCCAGTACTTGCACTACTGCGGTCGTTCACGGTGTTGGCGGTGGCGGCAGCAGACGCAACATTTTTACTATTCTGTATTTTTGCTTTATAATCAAACTTCAAATCTTGTCTTCCCCATGCTTTATCAAGATTACTTTCAAACTTCCTTATTGATTCGGAATCGACTACATACTGGGGCAGTGTGTTCCACTCATTTACCACTATCACAAAATGAGTTCTTTGCCTTTTCAAGCCTATTTCTTTCTTTGTAAATTTTCTTAGAGTGTCCCCTCGTTCTTGTTCCCTCCCGCATCAAGAAGATACCTTCAGACACATCCTCATCATACTTTCCTGACACTATCTTAAAAGTCTCTATCATATCCCCTCTCTTTCTCCTATATGCCAGTGTCGGAAGTCCCAGTGTCCTCAACCTCTGCTCATAGCCCGCGTTCTTCAACGTTGGTACTAGCTTGCTAGCTCTCCTCTGCACTTTCTCCACTGCTTCTATATCCTTTACCATATATGGAGCCCACACCTGGTTCGCATATTCCAGGTGCAGCCTAACCAGCGCTGTATAGAGATTCCTGAAGAATTCTTCGTCAAGTGACACAAATGTCCTCCTTATCAGCCCTACAATTCTATTGGCTTTGTTTATCTTTTATCTAAATGTTCTGAGAAATTTAACTTATTGTCTATCACTACTCCTATATCCTTTTCTGCATTCACTTCCTCCATCGCTTCATACATACTGTATCCTACCTTGTCTATCTTGCTTGTCCCAATCCGCATGTACTTGCATTTTTTTGGATGAAAAGGCATTAACCAATGTTCAGACCATCCCTTCATGCCCTCCACATCTCCTTGAAGCAAACCCACATCTTCCTTACTCCTCACTCTTCTATACAGCTTAGTGTCATCCGCATACAGGTATATCTCGCTTCCATTAGTTATAACTTCAGGTAAGTCGTTGATAAATATAACGAACAGTAGTGATCCCAACACAGATCCCTGAGGTACCCCACTTGTAATTTCCCTCCACCCCGAGCCTATTCCATTCACCAGTACCCTCTGTCTCCGATCTTTCAGGAAGGCTTCTATCCATTTCACACATTTCTCCCCTATACTATAGCTTCTAACTTTCTCTATTAACCTTTTATGTGGGACCTTATCGAAGGCCTTCATAAAATCGCAATATACCACATCTATAACATCACCATCCTCCAGAATTTGCATCCAAACATCTACCACCTTAATTATCTGTAATACCATCGACCTCCCCGGCAAGAATCCGAACTGTCTCCCACTGAAAAGTTGGTTTGATTTCATATGCTCCATTATTCCTTCTCTAATTACCGTTTCCATTAGTTTACACACAACACTTGTCAAACTGACTGGTGTATAATTACCTGGGTCATTTCTCTTTCCCTTCTTAAATACAGCTGTTATGTTCGCCTCTCTCCAGTCCGTCGGGATTTGTCCTGTATTAAAAGATACCTCAAATAAAAAAGGTAATGGCTCTACTAACATCTCACCTCCTTCCTTTATGATTCTTGGATGTATCCCATCCGGTCCCGGGGACTTACTTCTGTTCATTTTTTCTATAGCCCTCCTTATTCTAGCATCGGAAAACTCTATTAGTTCTAGTGCTGGTGCCTGTTTGATGGGAATAGTAGGCACTGCATCATCCGACTCCACTGTTAGTACCTCCCCAAAGTATTTCCCCAGCACCTCTGCTTTCTCCTTATCAGTTTCTGCTCTATTCCTATCATCCAAGTCTCCTATCAGTTCTGGGATACCTACTCTTCTTGTTAACTTGTTAATAGCCAAAACTATCGTGGGGAATCAGAATCCTGCACTCCAGTTACATAAATGTCTCTGTGAGCATAGTGGACTGGTGCAGTGGCAGCCTGAGGGCATAAACTTTAGGGGAACAGTGTTGCGGCGATCAGGAGCTCGCCTAAATTCAGTAGGGGGTGATAAAGTAGATAAGCCCTCCGCCAATCACTGCGCTTCCCTTTACTTGCTTGCACAGCCAGCTGATTTTGACAGCTCACGGCTGCAACGTGCCACGCCCTGCCCACCAGCCAATCAGCGGCCTCCATTATCGGAACGCGAAGCTGGACTTCTTACTCCACCTCAAAAGTCACTCTCTTTCTCTTCCCGAAGAGTTCCTTCTGATTATCCACTAAGTAATACCTCGGTGCCAGCCCTGTACTCCCGTAAACCGCCAAAAGAGGTTTATAATCAGCTTCCTGAGACTTATTTTGAAGAGAAGAAAGAGGAGGTGAAGCAAGCAAGAATTCAGAGCGAGCTTGTCCCGGCGCGTGCCAGTCAGCCAATCACAGCGCGGGAGAGCGGGAGGCCTGACTATAAAGGCTGCCGCGCGCGGGCGACAGGGGTCACTCACCCCTCAGAGCCCACCGGGTTACCACACTGCAACCTACTTGCTCTCTCTCGCCCGGGCACAAAGGAGAACCAGGAACCCACCTTTCCAGTTACCCTGCCCTCACCTAAAGTCACAACACAATTCTTCCTCACATCCACCCTGCTCTACCTCATGTGGACGACGTGAGGGGGATGCCAATGGAGACACGTTCCGACCAGCAGCAGTGGGAGAAGGCTAGCCACAGGTAAAAGCAGGATCGACATTTGAAGCCAACGCATGTGGTGAAAGGGAAGAATGTACAGACGTGGGGACCGACTGGAAGAGGGCAGCAGCTCGAGATGGAGGAGTGGCCAGGACCACCGGGGGTACAGGCGACGAAGGGCGATGGGTCTCCCCGGTCTTCACAACCTCAATTTCCCTGAAGAGGTCATGGGTCGTACGGCGAGACGGCGTGAACGGCGGCGCCACGACAGGGGGCAAGGCGGCACCAGTGGGGCCACGCCGCTTTGCCCGGAAGGTCGTACTGCCCCTGTTCGGACTGGGAGAGACGGCATGCCGAGGAGGCGAGTGGGACCTCTGGCGACGAGGCGAGGGTGAGCGGGACCTGCGACGCTTTTTCTTCCTTCCAGTGTCTGCAGAGGCCGGCGAGAGAGCTGACGCAGGCACTTGAGTCAGGGCGGCCTGGCACCCAGCCGGCGATGACAGAAGGAGATCCAGCAGCAACCTCACACGGTCGTCCAGAAAGCGAGGGATCCGATGCAGGGAGTCCTTGACGTACTGGGAAAGGGTCTTCCAAGTGGCACAGAGGCGGAACTTAGCTACACCAGCCTCCGGCGACGTAGGGCGAGACTCCAGGGTCATGAGGTCCACAAGACACGGCCCACACCGATGAGGGTTAAACCCGTCCCTGTGGTAGAAGGCCACATGAATGCAGCACTCTGCATGGCCGTCTCCCAAGGCCCGTTTGCCACACCCCGTGCGCGAGCAGGCAGGACGTGGCATAACCACTACACCCGGAAATAAAAAACCCGTTAGCGTATAACCAGACAAAACCCCACATTAGGACAGGGTTAGGCAGTATTCCAGGTATGTACACCATTATTGACACACAGATATGAGGAAGTAATCATAGCAAGCAAATTTAGCATGCACAAAAACCCCTAGGGATCCCCATGAAAAACTACAGGCACAAGGAAAGAAAGTCGCCACACAGCGCAAGCTAGACCTTGAGCCTGGAGCACCTTCCCAGGGAAAGAGATATCCCCCCTCCCCCCTAATGGAAGGTAAGCAGAAGGCCCCACCAATATGGAAGGGCCTGGCAGTATACAGATGAACCTACAAAAGGCTCCAGTGAAACCCCACACACTAGGTCAGAATAGACCAAGAGCCAGGTTCACTTCCCATGAAAGGATTGCATTTCCCCCCTAAAAAAAGGCGGAAATAATACCTGAAGGTCTTTTGGCACCGATGAGGAAGTGTAGAGACGAAGCTGCAGTGATGTCACAAGTCCGCTCCCAGAGCGGGAAGTTACCGACGGGCGGCGGGAATGTCCGTACACAGGCCGGAACCGTCCTAGAGCGGAACGGGGGCACAGCCTGGTGAAAAACAGAAGAGCGTGAACACCCAGCCAACTAGCCTCTGAATAAGAGGGTAAGGAGGTAGTAAAAGCGTACACAAAGCATCCCGCTCCCAGAGCGGAGCGGGCGTAGTGCGGCCGTTCCCAGGGCGGAGCGATCCTAATGCGGACCGACCCTCTAGGCCACAGGCACACCGGGGAAAGGCGTCGGGCAGTCACAGCAGACGTGGGAGCGTCTGTGTAAAGGGTTTTGCAGGTAGTGTCAGCACGACCAGTATGTCGGACGGCAGTGACAAGCAGGGAGCGGCCAATCAATCAGAGGATCACTGAAGACCACCAAAGAAGTAGTCAACTAACGGAGATGAACAGGGCTCCATAACCAGGCCTATATGGGCCAGGAAATGACCTCGATAGGGAAGGAAACCCTATGAGGTGGCTAGATGAAAGAGAAGATGAGAGGTCTATGCCCCCTCTCAGTCATCAAGGTTAGCCTAGCCTAGGAAACTCAGAGAGCCAGACACCACTTTGTGAAATGATTAGCAAAAACTAAAGCAGTGACAAGAAGCCCTAATTGAATAGAAAACCTAGCTATACAAAAACTAAAGCCACCGCAATACTAATTAGTGAACGAAATAGGCGAAGGCCTAGTAACACCGGCCGCCACCAGAGGGGAGGGCGACCGCCCGCATCAAAACTAATGACCACCATCCTCACGCAACACTCCAATTAAACACATTAGAGCCCATTTTTCAGCGTGCCTGCATCACGGATCATCTGTCTAGAACCACAGGTGCCTTAAATAAGGCCCACAACTCACCAAAAGGGAAGGCAACAGGAATGGAAGCCACGAAATATGGGACACAGAAAAACGCGTGTTGACATGGAGGGTAGCGCGAGAAAGATAATCAAATAAACCGGGCCGGGTTACACGGGAGGTGCATGAAGACGTCGTAAGGAGCCTAGATTAGGGGAGGTGTGGCAGAGTGACCTTGCCACTGAACTGGTAATCCAATGGACCCGGGTTCGAATCCCAATATGTCAATGGGAAGATATTATTGGGATGGAATTTGTGCTGTACCTAGTATCAGTGCATTACCACAGCACACCGAAATGCCAAAAAAATATCCTCATTGTTCCCTGATTAAATAGCATTGTATAAATATTCCCATATTAAAAAATATGCTACAGGGGGGCAATGCCTAGTGAGTTAATTGCTTAATAGGTGGCGATCTGAGATTGAGGGTACGAGCCTGGGGGATGAGACTGTGAAGCGCAGAGGCGGAGCAGCTTCAGAGATGGACTTGCTTCGATCCGTGAAGATTCGCATGTCTCACTCCCTAGACTGGAGCAAGACCTCACAGGCCTCTCCGTGTTCAGCGGTAGAGTGTAAAGGCTATCAGCCTATGCCCGAGAGGGAGTAGTTGGAATATAGAAGAAAAAAAAAGAAAAAATGGCAGATGAGCAAAATTCGTCAACTTTCTCTTCTCCTCTCACCCAAATTTTTGTTTTTTCTTTAAACTAGTAGCCTCAGAGTGTGTACAACGTACCTAGTAGAGAAAGTAGGTGCTACTCTAGATGTTATCGATTAATCGCGCTAAGTGGTTACGATAATACCCGCTCCCAGAGCGGAGCGGAATTATACAATAGTATATAGCTCTACGTTGGAGACGTAGAGGCTACTACTAAATCTGCACCATTGACGCATAAGGCTCCCTGCTGTTGATGTTATGACACTCTCAAAAACTTTATCAGAGATTGCACTGGGCATAAAATATGGTGTGTCTCTGCGCTTGAGTGACGGGACAGTAAACTCAGAGAAAACATGATCACTATGTTCATTTTTAGCGACAAAAGTGGGGGATTGAGCAATTTGTACATTAATATTGCGTCTCCCAAACCTGAGGCAATTAGGTTCGTTGCTCATCGCCGCCAGCTCAGACACCCTGTTACCTGTGGCCAAAGCCATAAGGAACACAGCCTTCTTTAACCCCTCAGACCCGGTAGGGCTCTAAAGCACCCATAACAAACACCCCCCGCACAACCCGAAGGGTGCTGAGGCTCCGGCAGCTTGAAAGCCTGTAAGCTTGGTGTGCGAGGCATCCGTCCGACGCATGTAAACAACAGCCGGCTGGACCGACGCCGCGCATCTCCAACCACAAGAAGGAGTGCGTCGCTTGTTCGTGTGTGCCTGTATGTTATTGTTAAGTAGCGAAAAGTAGTGTAAAGAGGCTGTTTTTGCCACAAAGTTATCTCCAATGAAATCGTCATCACAACTGAACCAGTTGACTTAGAGAGCTCTACTTAACGCCATTCTACAGGTACGAAACACATCTACGCTTGGGGATGCGCGGGAATGCGGAAGCAGTCAAAATAACAAGGATACGGTAGCCTAGGCGTAGACGTTTTTCGGCCAAAACCCCCGGGTTTTGGGGAATATATATGGAATACATAGCTGGGGCTGGAGGGTTAACAGTGAGTCGAATTTGGTGCCTGATTATACTTGTGCGGATGAAGCAAAGACAATGCTTTGTCAAGTGACAAGGTAGGCATGAGCTGATGGGGTGGTGGGCGAAGCTTGAAACATGCCCTCATGAACCCTTTCTCCTCTGCCTGCGGTATAGATAGCCCTGTTAAGTCATAAAAGGGAGTTCTGAAAGCTGACAAATGATTTTTCAGTGTAATTACAGAAAGGCGTTTTTGTTCAAATAAGTAGTCCAAATACTTAAAGACCAAAGCTACTGAAGTGTCAGTTTGCGCCGTTTCTACTATCCAGGTCGTAAAAGACTTCCAATGCGATTGATATTGACGCCTGGTAGAAAGAGTATACTGATTGAGGAATTTATTAGTGACGCTCTCCCCATACGGGGTTAACCATTTGGCATTCTGAATGTCCAAAAGGCAAAAGTCAGCGAGGTCTTTAGGTTGCCAATTGTCTCCAAATGGAAGTACGAGATCGGGAGTGACACCGGGTTCTCGCACCACATTTTCAACTGGTGATACCACACCTGAGCCGGCCATAGAGGCGCGATCATCGCGACTAAGCTCCGGTAACCTCGTAGTTTGTGAACTACCCGACACATGAGTGAAGCGTCTGGAGGCGGAACCAGATAGATGGAATTCCACCTGTTCCAGTCCTCCATTAATGCATCTGGATCCCCCGCCGCAGATACTTCCCGGCGGGTTAGGTAGAAAGGAAGCCTGTGGTTTTCCTTGAATGCGAATAAATCCACTTGTGGATGGTATAGCTCTGCAATCATCTGGTTGAAGATATTTTGCTTGATCGCCCATTCTACTTTGGTGCTCTGTCTTCTTGACATGGCGTCTGCCCAGACGTTCGCTACGCCTGGGAGGTATGATGCATGGAGATGAATGTTCAGCTCTTCCGCCAGAACAAAAATCTCCTCTGACAACTCTAGCAACTTCCGAGACCTCGTTGACCCTTGCTTTTGAATGCAGGCTACTGCATTCAAATTGTCCATTCGAAAAGCTACTGATTTCCCCCGCAAGGTGGAGCCGTGAGCCTGTAGGAAAAATAAAGGGACTAATAGTTCTTTCACATTGATGTGAAAACTCTCAGATTGGGACCAAAGACCTTGACCCTGATGGCCTAGGTTCGACTGATAACCCCAGCCTATTGTCCCTGAAGCATCTGCGTCTATCCATACCGTAGGTGGGGGGAGATGTCCACATCATTATTGAGTGCAATGTTTCTCTCCTCGCCCAGACTGAAAGTAAGTTGTGAATCAACTTTGGAATTCGCCATAACTTTCCCGCCGGCAACATCGGGAAATGCTTGTTTCCTTCCAATATCAATCTCTTTACTTTCAACTGGCCCAACTTTACAGTTAATTGGATCCCGTTGAGAGAGCCAACCAGGGATTCCCATGTCCTTCTCGTGGTAGTCAGACTGTGGAGAAACAAAAACAATTTCTTTCAAAATCTGTTGCGATTGTCCACACTCTGACTGAGAGTAAGATATGCTGTGCCTCTTCAGATCCATCAAACTACAGACCAATAGCTATAACTTCCACTCTTGGCAAAGTTTTTGAAATTATATTAAATAATCACATAATTAAGCATCTGGAGAATAATAAATTAATCAGTGATAGGCAATATGGTTTTAGACGATGTCGATCAACTGCAGACATTCTTTGCCTTCTTACGCATCAAATCAACCAAGCTACAGACCAACATGGTGAAACACATACAATAGCACTGGATATATCAAAGGCATTTGATAGAGTCTGGCATCAATCCTTATTGTCGAAGATGTCACACTACGGCCTTGCATCATTAGTTCCACTAATTTCTTCTTATCTTCATAACAGAAAAATACGTGTAATGGTAGATGGCCTTTATTCTCAATTTCACTCAATAAATGCTGGTGTTCCCCAGGGATCAGTTTTGGCCCCAACTCTGTTCCTCATTCATATCAATGATCTCATATCTACCACTCATAATCCAATACATTCCTACGCAGATGACTCAACACTCCACAGTTCCTTCACATTTACCAATTCTTTCACCCAACCCGATCTTATAAATTCAAAAATAAACACTGCAATTTCTCTGAACCAGGACCTTTCTAGAATTAATGAATGGGGACAAGAGAATCTAGTTTCCTTTAATGCACAGAAAACCAAGTACATTCAATTTTCTAACCGACAGAATCTCACTGACTCCCATATATTTTTTAATGATGTAAATATTCCCACTTCCCCTAGTATTGACATTCTCGGTGTAACATTAACTACTAACTTGAGCTGGACACATTATGTTAGAAGCATTGCTAAGAATGCCTCTAAAAACTGGGACTCCTGTACAGAGTTCGAGAATTCTTCACTGACGAGCAGTTGGCCGTAATATATAAAAGTCATGTGCGCTCTCAGATGGATTACTGTTCACCTCTGTGGGGTGGAAGTGGAGTGGTTGCATTGAGGCAGTTGGACAAAATTCAAAATAAAGCTATTAGATTAATCAATAACCCTGCAATCACACAGGACCTTCCTACATTAGCCATACGAAGAAACGTTGCATCCCTTGCATTATTCTACAGATATTTTCACAGCAATTGTTCCGAGGAACTTGCTTCAATTGTGCCGCCTCTCCACATCTTTCCCCGTAGAACTAGGGCAGCTGAGAGCGCCCATGAATTTACACTTTCTCCTCCACAATGCAGAACTTCTGCTTATCAGAATTCATTTATCCCCAGAGCTACTACTCTTTGGAATTCACTTCCCTCAAATTGCTTTCCACAAACTTACAATCAACAAATGTTTAAATCCAGTTGTTACAAAAAATTTATGAATGGAGGATGCCTTTAGGCACATGGACCTTTTTGTTTTATCTGTGTTTTTCCTTCCTCCGTTCATTGTCTCTTAAAAAAAAAAAAAAAAAAAAAAAAATCAGCCCTATCCACTGAATTACCCGTGTGGGAACAAGGTTCGACTTTGCCAAGTTGACCTTGAACCCTAGGGATTGAACATGGTTTATAATCTTTGTGACATGAATTTTGCATTGACTCTCTGATTCCGCCACCACTAACCAGTCGTCTAAGTACCACAACACCTTGATTCCTTGATTCAACATTGGCATGAGGGCTTGCCGGACTAATTTTGTGAATATTCTTGGTGCAAGGTTCAACCCCTCTGCAAGACATAAGTCTGATGCTCTATCCTCAAAGCGAGGAATTTTTGGAACCTTATTGTTTACCGGGACGTGCCAATAGACTTCTGTCAGGTCTAACGAGCACATCCAACCTTACGGCGGAAGTGTTAGCCTGATGTGATTCACAGTGAGCATCCTGAACGTTGTGTTGTGAATGTGTCGATTCAAACACGATAAGTCTACGACTGGTCTAATTTGAATACTGTCCCTCTTTGGTACGAGAAAAAGTCTGGATGTGTAAACTGGGCAAGTTGGATTGACCGGGACAATGATATGCTTGGTGTTCATTTCCTGGACTAGTGACTCCACCTCTAAAGACACATGATTTATTTCTAGTGGTTGACGTAAACGAGGTCGCCGGAGCCACCGCTAGGTTATGCCATTGCGTACCACTGTCCTTGCCTAAGTCCACCAGGGCCAAGCCCGGTGACAAGCCCGAAATAACCCAGTTATTTGACTGGGCTTGTCCGGCGTAACTACCCTCGTATCCAACTCGCCCACGACAGGCCCCGGGAGTGAGAGAGTTTGTGATATGACTAGTTTTTTTTATGGTGGTGGGGTAGGGTTAGACGGCTGACTAGTTTTGGCAGATGTCGATCCCTGGCCTGATCTCTGTTTTGGTTGATTCTTGTGCCATTTACCTGATTGTTTTCCCTGCTGATATTTGGGCTGGGTGCTTCCCTGTGCTGGAGGGGACTTATGGCTCTGAAAGGGGTTGGATCCACTAGGTTGAGGTTTAGCACTGCTCTTGGGTTCGGAATAAGGTTTCTTAAAGTGATCTTTCCTAGCCTGGGAAGCACCCTGCTTGACAGTATCTACCATATTGAAGACTGTTTTCCAAGTGTTGGGGCAAAGTAAAGAGGGCGTCAACACTGGTGAAAGTATAACCCGGCGACCAATATCTTCCGGTAAGTTTTTCACCAGATAGACCCGTAGGCCCTGACGTGCGCGGACAGCCTCCAACAAGGCTATCCTGACGTCGCCCAGAGACTGAATCGAGTTCTGTAATAGGAGCCGACGGGATAATTCCGTGGCCTTCCTAACATCTGTGTCATTAATAGCATCTATCGTTCTATTGAGGAACTGGGCTATTTGGTGACTTAACAAGAACTGGGAGAAGAGCCTGAAAGCTTTGTCTCAATTTAAAATCTCTGTCCAGATGTGCCGGAGGAGGAGTTGAAAAGGGCTCCTGTAGGTCCCATAAAGCCAATTTAGGGGCGGCAAGAAAATAAAAAAGAGCAGGTGGAACTCCTCCGGCTTTGTTGATAGGCAAAGAGAACCAACTATGATTCTCTTGAGGTATTTGGTGGGAGGATTTTGACGTTATCGTCGCCGCAATCTGTTGCGCCTCAATTTCCCAGTCCACGCAAGGGCCTGAACCTAGCTGTCCCACCTGCAGGACTGGATTGCCAGACTGGTCGCTCACCAGAAGTGTATCCAGTTCCGCGTGAGCGTGGCTAGGACTTTAATGTCATTCATGCCGTCAGTCTTGGACCAATCCGCAAATAGTCGGGCAGAGGAGGCAGGACGAATAGCTGTAGTGGGGGAATACACAAAATACTTAAAGGAATAAACATTAGGTATTACTTTGACAGCTACACCCAAAATATGATCCTGTGTGTCTTTTGCCCTTAATTTTCTATTTTTATTCAACTGGATTACCCACTCACTCGGGACTGGGAGCTCCCTCGCGATTGTCGTTTGTGCTATGGCTGGATTTTGTGCCATTATAGTCACCCATGAGCAATCAGGACCGTAAAGCAGAGGCATAGGGCTTTTCTTTAACGGAACCTTTTCTAAAGGAGGGGGATTAATGTCCGTAATAACACGCACGTTAGTGGTAGTTAACGCCGGACCTTGAATACTACTGGCAGAAGTAGTTGGTTGAGTTACGTTAGGTAGGGAGGATGGCATACTAAATGGAACAACGACTCTGGTTGGCACTATTGGCCGCACAACAGACCCAATCGGAGGAGCTCCCGGTACGGCTGTGGGAGTTTCCTGTGACTTAAGTGGTACATTATATTGTTGCATCATATTATGGAGAATGTAATCTAGGTCCTCCCTGGTGAAATACTATTTCTGGGAACCCTTAGATGACTCAGACCCTACCTCTGACCCTTCCTCAACCGGGTCAGGTTGAGCTGAAGATAACTATGCTAAGTCCTCCGGCTCTTGTCTTGTAACCTCCATCTCTTCCGGTTATTGCCGGGGTTCAGATGTTAATTGTTCATTACCTGGCCATACTAAGTCAGGGACGGAAGAAGGGATAGTGTCAATATTTTCACTCGCTCTATTATCCGCCGGGTATTGGTTCAAGGGTTCTGTTCGCACGGCTTCAGGGTGTCTCCACACACTGCGGCCTTGCTCTATTCTAGTCTGTGAATAAGGGATAAACTGAGAACTCTGAATAAATTGTGAATCTGTGTCATAGCCATGTGGCTCACTCACCGTGTACCCTCTATACTGTTCCGCTAGAACTCTTTGAGACACCACAGGAGCCCGACTAAGTGTTGTATCTAACTTTGGGATAGCAAAATTCACGTTAGGTTCCACATATCTGTCACTAGACCCGTCCCTGGGAGTTGACTCAGCTCCCTCCGTCCCTACCTCGGAACTGCCAGATTGGACGTTAGGCATGGTAGAGGTAGGGGCTGAGGGCGGTGGACACGACCCCGGTGATTGCCGGGGCCGCGAGCACGTCGCCTCCTTACGGGAATGTTTATGACCCTTTCCCTCTGACTGTTTGCCACTAGACGTCGCCGCGTCAGTTTTCCGCCTCTTGAGCGATCTAGACGTCTCTGTGGACGACTTATAGGACCGCTTGAGCGGCGATCTCGACCGGGACCTGGAACGGTCCTCTTGCGGTGATGTAGATCGCGCTCTCTTATGGTGGCTGGGGGGGGTCGCCCTACTTGAGGAGTCACTATTGTCACTGCTGCTCACTACTGTATTTCTTTAGATAGAATTTTGGGTTTAGGCTTTACTTTAGAGCTGGACCGAGAAGGGAGAGTTTTAATCACTGGTGATTTAATTACTAATTGGTCCCAAAGTGCCTCATCATCACAGTGAAGGGCTTTATGAGCTATGTCTTTTGAATAAGAATAAAAATGTGTTTTAATTTCTTGTAATGCAACTAGACATGATTGGTCTCTTTGATTTAGTAATCCATTCCTCGGGTCTGTGCATACACCACACCTCTTCGAAACCCAGACTCCCCTGGACCTATCGAGGCACATTACACATAGTTTATGGTAAAAGACCAGAATGTTAGAGCAAGTTGGGGTAGAGCATAGCGTGACTAAGGGCATGATGGAGACTTAACGACCCCCCCGCCGGGATCGGCCCCTCCCTCTGGTGTCCGGTGCCCCAACAGATGTGTTGTGATCTGGAAAGAAGATTTCCAGGAATCAATGCTCATAAGGATAAACCGAGACATTTACAAATCATTATACCCCAAATGCGCCGGAAAATTAGATGTAGCCACACCGCCACTCTAATCTTCCTTCACACTTGTCTTCGAAAAGACCTCGGAGATCCTTTCTCATTTTGAACTGCTTACCTGTTGTATTTCCTTTCGGATATTTATTAACTAACGAATAGTCTACAAGGACCTGAGTGATAGTTAATTACCCCACTGGACTTTTCCGCCGGTCGGATTCAAAGTCATGTCATGCCGCGTGAGGCTATATGTATGGGCGAGTTCTTACGGCCGGGCCGAAATCACCCCCTTAGGAATCTGCACTTCCGCCGGGAGTCTAGTGGTACTCCAGACCACGTCGGGTTCATTGGATTTATTCCCTGCCCACCTGCAAGGCGAGCCTCTGGCATCAATATCCGGTAAAGATCGCCGGAGGGAAACACCAAGCTTTTTAAGAGTGTTGACTTGTCCGGGCAAGGCAACTACCCACAAAAACTACCCACATAAGTCAGAACGTCTCCTGACACCTTCCCAACATGTATAATAACACCACATGAAAGTGAAGGTCACATCTTAGGGCTAAAACACATTAATAATTAAGCAATTAATAATAACCCATAGCCGACTAAGAATACCCCTAATGAGGCTGGCCACGAAGCTCAAGGTAAATATTTCGACGAATAGTACACCCTTACCTTCCAAGAAGACACAGCGGCAGCAGCACGAGAGGCGCCCCAAGCCAGAGGGTAAACAGCAAACTCGGATTCTGGAAAGTTCCCCACCACGTGGGACAACTCTTACACCAGCACGTCTGCTATAAAACCAAAAAATGCTACACCATCATAGTGATGGCTAGTAACAAAGCTCTGCGGATATATAGCCTCCTAAATAACTAGGTTATAGCAAAGCTAAGGCGCAGAAACAAAAGCAAAAACAAATGGAGCGCGTGTCCAATGTGGACCGACGAGGCGCCTCACATAAGTACAGTACTGTACCCTATTTTAACACTTCTTGTGGACGTACCAATGGGGCCGACCGTCCTAGCTAATCTAAACCTATTCTATAACATCTCAGATAAATACAAATGAGCAAAAGACTCACTAGAGATGAATGTCGAATGAAGCGGAGGACAGGCTAGGCACACCTGCTTGGGACGGCCACAGGGGAAGGAAGGCGGGATGATGCTACGAGTTTCAGCATCTTGGATAGAATCCACAGAAAGACATCCACGAAGTTGGAAAGCTTTATTATAACAATTCTAAAGTTATTAATTTTTTTAAATTTTTACGAAGTTTTTTCGTAGTGAGTACCCAATCATAAAGACGATTCCATAAGAGAATGAGCGTAGCACTTATGATGTCGGCACTCTTTCCCCTGTGGCGGGTGTTTCAAACAGGCAGACGGCGGGTGTTAGAAAGAGAGCTATTATATAATACTGTAGGCATATCGTCACTAATAAATAGCTGTTTTGCCTAGTGACTTTGTTGTTATTTTATACTATTCCGAATGAAATAAGCTATATGTACATGTGCTTTAATTCTTCATGTGGTGTCCTGGGGTCCAAGACACGGGAGTATCACTTGTTGGCATATTCATTAATTATATAAATGGGAATGTGATTGGTGGTTGATGAGAAGAAACTACATACATACATACATACATAAAATTTTAAGACTGAGTGCTCCACACATAAGTGCAGTTTCAGTCTCTTGTCCGAATGGCGGCGTTCCAGGCAACCCTGGTAAGGGCTGCTTCACTTGTCAAGTTCTTGGATTTGAGATCGGCGCGTATAGTCCGATCCCAGGTCTTCCTCGGTCCACCCCTTGGTGCAGCTCCCTCCACAATCACAGACCTGCATTTTTTCACCCAATTTTGTTCATCCATTCTCTCCACATGTCCATACCATCCCAGTCTATGTACGCAGGGCGGGTGCCCAACCCCGAAAGGGGTTGAAATAGGGGAGCTATCCCCCCGCCAAAGGCAGCTTTCTAGGGCCTTTCCTAGCTGTTGCTGAGAGGATTGGGTTCTAGTCATGTGGTGATGGGCTGGTCTATCAGAGTGAGAACTGAGCGATCTCTGACATACCCATAGCTTACTCTGACTGTGCCTTTGGCTTGTATATTTTCTAGATCTCGAGTGACGGCGTCTTTTCCGTGGATTGACCTCCCAATCTACCAAGATTGGAAGCCAAAGCGTCACATTTTTCCTTTGCCCCTCAACTTTCTCTTCATAATTGCTGAGGGGCACAGGGCCTTGGGTGGGGCTTTGGCTTTCCGGGTGTTTCCTCACCCTCCTCAGCTCCCCGCCATGGAGTGGCTTCGGTCACCCAGGTTTATTGTGGTCGGCAGGGAGGGTTGTGTGGGGGGCGCTCGGTTATGGCCTTGGCCTTGCTCGGGGCCTTGGGGCTGTTCGGCCAGGCAGCTTGGGGAACAACAACAACAACTTGTACGCATCACCTCGCTAATACTCTTTATACCTAAACGTCTCCTTAGCTCAACATTTGTTATTCTATCCTGTAGCCTGGCCCCACACATCCATCTCACCATTCTCATCTCATTACGCTCCATTCTGTTGACATCCTCTACTTTAACGGCCCATGTTTCTGAGGCATACGTCATTGCACTTCTAACACATGAGGCATACACCTTTCCCTTCAGGAGGAGAGGCATTCTTTTCATGGTCAGGATTGGCATCAGTTCTCTGAACTTCTCCCAGCCACACCTAATTCTAGCAACAGTGGCAGCCTCGGCCCCACCACCGGCAGAGATGGTATCTCCTAGGTAACAAAACTTGTTCACCATCTCCAAAGACTCATTTCCAAAAAATTCACAGCCACAGGATCATCACTTAACACAAGCTTGCCTTTGCACACTACGCACTCAAATTTTTCTATTTATGACTTATCCTTCGGCAGGGGTCCCTTTATTCTACTACAGCGCTTACTCCCATGGTGTACCCAACATCGACAGATGCTACATTGAATTGAGTTAACGCCCACTCCCTTTCCACACACTCCACATGAGTATGCACCGCTCTTTTCCACATTGCCTCGTCTCAATCTACAATGCATAACCTTGGTTTTGTTAATATTGACTCTTAAACCCTTGCTTAAAAATACATTGATATTAGATAAATGTTTATGCCATTTTTGGGTAAAAAATATTGGGGGGGGGGGGGGGGGGCTCTGCCGCCCCTTGAGGATCTGAGCCCCCCGGGCCCCAAAATCTCTAGCTACGCCCCTGGGAAGATTTGGGTCTTGGAGGCATTGAAAGTAAAAATTCTCTGCCCCAATTAGAAATAATTGACAGATCAGAAGATAGGCGTTCTATGGCCTCGTCATGTTTGTTTTGGAGTGATTGCACGCTGGGTTGATGTGAAAAATTAGTTGAATAGTCAGCATATGAGTGGATAGGACTAGAGGTACAGTTGAGATCATTAACCCCTTCCCTACCGGCGACGTCTTTTTCACATTATTCTAGCTATATTCAGAGGGTTTTGTGTAGTTTAAGAGGGATCTGTGGTAGTGACAAGGGTTAAGTGAGATAGTAAGAAGCCTGTTATTTGCTGGAGACCCTTTTTAAACGGAGTAAAATCACCTAATAGTAGCCACAATAAAGTTAAAAGGACAGCCCGGTAAAGAAGGGGTTAATGAATATTTGAAAGAGAATTGGAGACAGAACAGAACACTGAAGAACAACGGAGTTGATAGGTTGAGGAAGTGAGCGATGGCCGTCCACAACTGCAGCTATGGAGCAATCTGAAAGGAAATTAGAGACAAAGGCACAGATAGAGGGATGGAAACCGAAGGAGGGTAGTTTGGAAATTAGAGAATTGTGCCAGACTCTACCGAAGGCTTTCGATATGTCTAGCACAAAAGAAAAAGTCTCCCCGAAGTCTCGAAAGGAGGATGACCAAGAGTTATAAAGGATAAGCAAGAAGATCACTAGTAGAGCGGCTCTAAAGTAAACCGTACTGGCGATCTGAAAGTAGATTATGGGAAGATAAATGTTTAAGAAATTTTGAATTAAGAATAGTTTCAAAAACTTTAGAGATGCAAGAAATGAGATAAACTGGATGATAGTTGGAGGCTTGGGAGCGGTCAACCTTCTTTGGGACAGGTTGATTAAGAGCAAACTTCCAGCAAGAAGGAAAGACAATTGAGGAAAGACAGAGACGAAAGAGTTTGCGTAGGCAGGGAGTCAGTACGGAAGAACAGATTTGAGTACAACAGGAGGAACACCATCCGGTCCGTAAGCCCAGAGACGGCAGAAAGTACATCCTCAGAAGAGTGGTGATGGGCTGGTCTATCAGAGTGAGAACTGAGCGATCTCTGACATACCCATAGCTTACTCTAACTGTTCCTTTTACTTATATATTTTCTAGATCTCAAGTGACGGCGTCTCTTCCGTGGATTGACCTCCCAATCTACCAAGATTGGAAGCCAAAGCGTCACATTTTTCCTTTGCCCCTCAACTTTCTCTTCATAATTGCTGAGGGGCACAGGGCCCTGGGTGGGGCTTTGGTTTCCCGGGCGTTTCCTCACCCTCCTCAGCTCCCCGCCATGGAGTGGCTTCGGTCACCCAGGCTTTATTGTGGTCGGCAGGGAGGGTTCTGTGGGGGCGCTCGGTTATGGCCCTGGCCTTGCTCGGGGTCTTGGGGCTGTTCGGCCAGGCAGCTTGGGGAACAGCAACAACAACAAAACATCCTCAGAAGAGATTATGATCTTAAGCATAAATAAGTCATCCAAGGTGGAGTTTTTACCTTAAGTTTGAGCGAAGAGTTCAGCTTTGTCAGAGGAAGAGGTGATTGTGGTACCGTCAGAGTGGAAAAGAGGAGGGAAAGAAGAGGAAGTGAAATTGTTGGAGAGGGTTTTGGCTAGATGCCAAAAAGCTTGTGAAGAGCTAGAGTTGGAAAGTTCAGAGCATTTGTTATTGATGAAAGAGTTTTTGCCGAGTTGAAGGACAGATTTGACTTGATTACGGGCAGAGATATAATAAGTACGGGATTCTTGAGTTTGAAGGCGACGGTACCGTTTGAATGCCTCCTCCTTATTGCGGACAGCAGTAGAACAAGCGTGGGTAAACCAAGATTTTTGTGAGTTAGTCTGAGAGAAAGAAAATGAGATGTATGCTTCCATGCCCGAAAAGATTACCTCAGTAATGCGCTCGGCACTCTCCGAGGGTCCCCGGCCACGAAAGCAAAAATCATTACATGGGAAATAAAAAAAGAACAGTCGCGCTAATAAGTTATTTCTCGGCACCAAGTATGTTTTGATCAATAATTGGTATCCGCAATATCTAAGCTTCGTTTCTTCATATCGAGTGAAATATACAAACATGTTCCTAAACTTACCCACCCTATTCAACATCTGACAGACATTAATACAGCACAGAGCCAAACAAAATGACAGCTGGGACATGACTTATTAGCGCGACCGTACAGCCGAAGTGCCTCCCAGTCAGCAGCGCTAAAATGCCACATGCGATGCCGGCTGGGGGGATCAGAAGGCCATACAGGAGAGACAGGACAGGTGACAGAGATAAGGTTATGATTGGAGGAGCCCAACAGAGGTAGAAGAGGATTAGAGGTTAGAAATAAGTCGAGAATGTTGGGCCGATCTCCAGGGCAGTCCGGAGGAATACGGGTGGGGTGCTGAACTGACTGCTCTAGGTCATTTAGGATGTAGGCTTGTTCACCAGGTTGGTCAGTGAAATGAGAGGAGAGCCATTGCTGGTGGTGAACATTGATATCTCCTAAGATAGATATTTCAGAGAAGGGAAAGATGGATTGAATGTGTTCCACTTTAGAAGTAAGATAGTCAAAGAATTTTGGATAGTCAGTAAAATTATGGGAGAGATAAACAGCACAGATATATTTAGTGAGAGAGTGACAAGATAGCTTAAGCCA
The DNA here is from genome assembly GCA_032716605.1 of Paralithodes platypus. Taxonomy (NCBI): domain Eukaryota; kingdom Metazoa; phylum Arthropoda; class Malacostraca; order Decapoda; family Lithodidae; genus Paralithodes; species Paralithodes platypus. Next base: position 9,029,708 of record CM064499.1, on the reverse strand, counting down.
GAGAGTTTAGAATTAAGAATAGTCAAAGTTGGGAACACGAGAGCAAGAAAGATAGTTGCGTACATACACACAACATCCACCTTTGGCTTTGAATTGAGGATAGAGATAGTAGGAAGGTACAGAGAAGGGTTTGCTGTCTATTGCCTTAGACAACTGTGTTTCGGTGAGAAAGAGAAAATCAGGGTTGGCGGAGGAGTTCTACAGAGTGGAAGTTAGACGAAATGCCATGAATGTTGCAGAATTTCCTAGTAAGAGTGCACAGTGTGTGCTTAAAAAGTTATTTTGTAAGTAAATTGCAAAATATTGTTGAACTCACCTCATTTTTTAGGACCTTCTGCATGATGTGGACCTCGTCGGACTGAGTGCCTCTGGCGGGTCCCTGGGTGCGTCGGGAGTTGGGTCGGTCCATGGCAAAGTCCAGCAGGTCCTCGCACGACACGTGGTCCCCAGACTGATACAGGGAACCACTGCCCCCTCCTCCATTCACCCCTCCACCACCACCACCCTCCCTAAAGCCATTAGTGCCCAGGTGAATTGCTACCCAAGAGCGGTCCTCTGCAGGTACTGAACTGAACTGAACTGTGTCGGACTGATACTGGTGATGGTCAGCGTCAGAAGGGGGAGGGAAGGAGGACTGAAACTGGCGGGACACTTGTAGTACGTCAGCATCAGAGGGGAGAGGGAAGGAAGACTCTGAGCTAGGGAAAGGTGGAGGCAAGGGCCCTACCGGGGAGACACCATTTTGACCCTCCTCCTCCAGTATATCATCCAGAGCATCCATCTCACTGGCCACTTGACTTTCAAAGCTGTCATCCAGGGCACTTGGACTTCTGTTGCAAAAAATTAGTGTCAAAGATCAAATACCTTACACTGGAGGGACTATTCTGACTTGGAACCTTTGTTGTCCTGAAGGGCTGATGAAGATGTTTATTGTGTGAATGCAAACTGTGTGGGCTTGATGTGGAGGTCGAAATATGATTGAAGTATAGGTGTATTAACTGGTTATCATAGACTGCATCAGTAAAGTACAGTGACATTCATACACAGAAAGTACTGTAGAGGATGGATATAAAATTGTTCATGCACAAGAACTTAACTTAACTATTAGAACTGTATATGGTTTTATGCATTGTGGCTATGACATCTTGAACAGTGTAGCATAGCATTGTAATAGGATTAATGTATTATAACATTTATCTCTCACTCCTTTTATGATGCTTCACACATACATTTGGTTTCACAATCTCTTTAGTCTACGATATATAAATTTGCTTCTAATCTTAGACAAATATATTTAAATACTGTACATCTCTTTATAAAGAATTCCTTCATCCTTAAGAAGCATCTTTTAACCTGATCATTGAGAGAGTTAATATTCTGTAGGCAATACTTTCCTCATATTGGATTATGTGAGACTATGATGCTGAAAGTGTGTGTGATATTTGAAAAGGAATGAGGGTATGTTTAAGGTTATTATGAAATTTGAAGATGTGGGTGCATAAGATAATAATTATATTAGCATGGAACTCAACATTTCTGAAAGGGTTGACTTAGATGTGTCGATAAACATAATGTTGCTTGGTAAGCTAATTGTAAATGTGGGAGAGATTTATCATGCTCACTTACAGTATTTACAATATATCTTTGGCAATTCACTTGAACCCTAGAGGTTCTAATTGTATAGGCTACTATAAATAAAAACATTCGGTAATAACCAGTAGAATATGAACAAGATGTACTTGGACTCTAGGAATTAACTTATTGAGTCTGAGAGGTCTTCTGTAAACAGATAAAATATGATAATAATGCGACTAACACAAATACTGTAGTTCTTTAGTAGCTATTGTTGTTTGACAACACTATACAGTATTGTGGTTAAACTTAATAGCAAGGAAAGGTAGGTTTCTTCAGCCATATTTATGGGCAACTACCCCACCTTCTCGAGATAACTTTGTTAATACTGTACAGAACATCGTCCTAGTTTTAATCGCCCTTTCATATTTCTTAACATTATTATTTTTACCCAAAGTTGGAACCAAAGGAGAGGGCAGGGGTACCGTTTTTCAGTATTAATTTTGTTTTTAATTAAAATCCTTTTCAATTTCTCCCCCACCCAAAAAAAGAAGATACTACAGTAAACCCTCGCTATCTCGGACCTCTAAAAGTCGGAAACCCGCACTTCTCGGACTGGCATCGGCCTCTCGGAAAGTTCGCCGTATATCTCGGAAAATTCCGAGGGCCCACATGGTCTCTCGGACAGGTGTCATATATCTCGGAAAATTCCGAGATCTAAGGGCAAATTCCGAGATCTAAGGCTACAGTGAGGTGGAGAAGGACAGTGAAATGGAGAAGGAAAGTGATATTTATAATATATGTCTGCTGGATACTGTACAGGTACTGTAATTTATCTTGAATCTACGTTGTTAGTGATAGGGAAGTCTCTGTTTTCTCTGGTGGCTCGGACTCCCTCTTCCAATTCGGACATTTTCCTCTCCTAAGTCGGACATAAGTCGGACTTCGGACATCTCGGAAAATCGGACATTTCGGACTGGGTCTCCCCCCAATTAGTCCGAGATAGCGAGGGTTTACTGTATATATATAAAATTGGTTTGACTCCCGAAGGGAAGTATGTAAACCTAGCTACGGAATCAATGACATACTGCCAATATTCATATTTAGTAGTGTTTCTCTCCGTCAATGACGTGAGAGCCTATTATATATAAGGGCTCCCCGGGTCCCTAGGGGGCACCCGGAGAATGCTTAATGCAACTCGAATACACAAAAAGAACATCCTAAGGGATACCACTTACATATAGTTCCTAGGGATTTCTATAAAAAATGGATAACACATAGAAAATAAAAAATTAAAGATAGTGTAAGCAGAGCTGGGCACCACAAACAAAAAATCTATTCCACAAACTCAAATTTGCAAACCCAGAACATAACTTCCACAAACACAAATCAGAAAACCTTGTGAAATTTCCTGTTCCCCAAATGCAAATCAGCAAACGCAATTTTTTTTTTTTTCAATTTAGGACTAAACTACAGAATCAAGGGTAAATCAATGGGTTGAGGGGGGCAAAGCCCCCTCAACCCGTTATTATATCCCACTGCCAGGTGTTGGATAAATTGTTTTGTTACCGGCCGACGGCCGTGGGATACAAATTCTACAATAATGGGTTGAGAGGGCTTTGCCCCCTCATCCCGCATGACTTATTGTCATCATCATATAGGCTATATTATCAGCAGGGGCAAATAACTGCAATAAAAAAGCAGTCAAATTAGAAACGTATGTAACTGCGAGCGTGCGACTATGTAAACAAAGTGGATGGTATGCCCGCTAACACAACTCTTACCTAAAGTTTAATAGGCCTACAGTTTATTTTAGCCTAGATTACTGGAGATGTCACCCTAAAAACTTGTCCTGCATTTTGTATGAGGAACTTGCCCCGTTTTGGTTGTTAGGTTTGGTTATTAACAAAAATACATACAGTATATAATATATTGGCCCATAGCATACAGTAGGTCACTTCGTTTGTCCGACATGGGCAATAAAACGTTGGGGCGACTTGTTTTCGGGGAGAGTCCTTCAGTAATAATCAGTACTGTATTCGCAATTTTGCATCATTCGGGAGGATCACAGAGGTGCAAGGATGCAATTCATTTGTGGCCACCCCTTTGGGGATGGCAATAGATAGATATAGGTTTACTTTAGATAGATTAAGTAATTTGATCAATCTACACCTTCAAAACCCCTGATTTGTCGCTATTCTGTTGCTCCTAATAGGTTAATTTAGTAGTAGTCTCTATGTTATCCAACATAGGGCTTATAAGTTCAGCCGCTGGTACAGTGGGCCAATTTATCGGTACTACATGTGCAGTCCAATATCTTCTAGAGTAGCACCTTAAATCTCTACTAGGTACATTGTACACACTTCGAGACTACTTATTGAGAATAGAAAAGGAAAAAGGTAGGGTAGAAAAAAAAAAATAGTTGCCCCTCTGGCCGCATGCGCAAACTCCACATACCTGCACTAGGTCAGGTAAGTTCATCAATTACTGCACACCCTCGGTCCAGACTACCGCGAATTTTGTTCCTCATGTGTTTTTGTCTTTTCCACCCCCTTCGCTTCTTTAGGTGAGTTGTGAGCCTTCTCAGGGTTTTTGAAATTTTAGAAGGATGATTCCGTGATGTAGACATGCTTTTATGGGCAACCTTCTGGGAGTTTTGAGGGTGTTTAGTGAACTGGAGACTTTGTTTACTTGTTGAGGAGGTGTGTTTTCGCCCGACAATTGCTTAGCGATTGTCGGGAGACTAGGCCTGCCTTACTTTTTCTATTTTGTGGGTTAATTTTCACTTTTGTTTTCTTATGTAACGTCACTTTTTGTGGATTACAGGCAGTTTTTGCATTGTTCGCCAGGTTTAATGCTCATTTAGGGTAATTTTGCACTACCTTTTATGTTGTTTATTCGGTGAATAAGGCGCGTTTTTGGCATTTTGAAGAATTCTTGAGTTGGACTTGATTTATTGTTTGAGTATGGGGCACATGCCTTTTTTCTCTTATACCTGCTGTTTTATTGGGCCACTACCCATTATAGCACACTTCCCTCGTCTTACACGACGTGTGGAAAGCTTGTCCACCTCTAGTATACTTTGTCTTGCTCACGCTTTTGCCTACTCCTTGAGGTCGCTCTGATCACACCAATCGGCGACACGGGTGTCTGGCAACAGTGTTATTCACTGGCCTAGCTTTTTACGTTTTCAGGGGTTTTATTTTAACTGTTAACGTCATTATTTTTGGTGTTTTGGGCAGTGTTTTTTAGCTTTGATGCATAGGTTGTTTTCAATTAGGGTTTGGACACTGCCTTTAGTGTTGTTTCATCTTTTTGATAACCTTTATGTACCTATGCTGGATCGCGAGTCTATCTATTGCCTGCTGCTTGTGGTGGCCCATTCCCCACTTCAAGCTTGATAAACTTTATGTACCTATGCTGGATCGCTAGTCTTTTTTTTTCTTTTTTTTTTCTATGTGATTGAGGGAGGCAAAAGGCAGAACTGCCTATAGCGAGTGCCTCCCCCATAGTTGAAAGAGTGACAGGGCCAAAATCAATGGACGTTCGAGCCAAAATGCCTGGACACACGGAGTTTGAAGCAATTTAAGTCATAGGAAGAGGGAAAGACTGATTCTGGGAGAGAGTTCCAGAGCTCAGCTGTTGAGTAGAAGCAAGTTTGAGAGTAACGTTTCACTCTTGGGTTGGAGAGTTGCACAGAGAAGGGGTGGGATTGAGTTGCAAGACGGGTACCACGTGCCCTACGTAAAGGAGGTGGTATACACTGGGAAAGCTCTGAGGAACACTGATTATTATAGTAGCGATAGAATAGCGAGAGAGATGCAACATTGCGGCGGAGAGAGAGAGATTGAAGAGAGTTGGTGAGTGGACGGGAGTTAATGATACGAAAGGCCTTCCTTTCAACTTCGTCTAGGAGAGCGGTGTGAGAGGAACCTCCCCACACATGTGACTAATACTCAATACAAGGACGCATTATGCCCCTGTACAGAGCAAGAAGCTGTGCAGGGGAAAAGAACCCCCTAAGGCGGTTGAGCACACCCAGCTTCTGGGAGGCTGCCTTAGCAAGACTGGTAATATGGTCCTTCCAAATGAGAGCAGAAGAAAAAGAGACACCAAGAATATTGAGAGAAGATGAAGGGTTGATTTTTGTATTGTTGAAGAATAAGGGATAGTCCGCTGGGAGATCCTGACGGGTAGATAGATGGAGAAATTGGGTTTTGGAAGCATTAATGGTAATAAGGTTTTCTCTGCCCCAATTGGAGATAGTATTCAGATCAGAATTTAAGAGTTCTACAGCTTCATTACGTTTGTCGTTGAGGGATTGGTGGCTGAAAAACTAATGGAGTAGTGTAAGGTTGAGTCGTCTGCTTATGAATGGATGGGAATTAAAGTACAGTTGAGGAGATCATTTATAATAATTAGAAAGAGAATAGGAGATAGGACAGAGCCCTGAGGAACACCGGAGTTTATAGGGTGAGGAAGTGAACGATGGCCGTCCACAACCGCGGCTATGGAACGGCCGGAAAGGAAATTAGAGACAAAGGCACAGATGGAGGGATAGAAACCGAAGGAGGGTAGTTTAGAAATTAAAGATTTGTGCCAGACTCTATCGAAGGCTTTCGATATGTCTAGTGCAATAGAAAAAGTCTACCCGAAGTCCCGAAAGGAGGATGACCAAGAGTTAGTAAGATATGAAATAAGATCACCAGTAGAGCGACCCTTAACCCTCCTGGCCCGGGCTAGCTCTCCTAATGACAGTGCGGCGTACCCGGGCGATCTGGCCGAAAAACGTCTAGGCCTAGGCTACCGTATTTTGGTTAATTTTAACTGCTAGAAATTTCCCACACATCTATAAATGTAGTGCGGTTTCCAATCTGTAGACTGGCGTTGAGTAGAGCTCTCTAAGTCAACTGGTTCAGTTGTGATGACGATTTTAGTGGAGAGCATTTTCAGGTGATGTTAGCAATATGACGATCTTTTCACTACTGAAACAACGACATACAGACATACAATAACAAAAGGGTCTTCTCCTTCTTGTTTTCGGAGGTGCGGTGACACAACGATCGGCTTTGTTTACATGCGTCGGACGCACGGCGTTCAGACCAAGCTGAATAGGCTTGAAAGCTTACTATCTCCTGAAAGGACACCCGGGCACCTGCCCTTATTTCGTGGTGTCATATTGAAATGACACCCGGGCCAGAAGGGTTAAGGAAGCCATCCTGGCGATCTGAGAGCAGATTATGAGAAGAGAAATGCTTAAGAAATTTGGAAGCAAGAATAGTTTCAAAAACTTTAGAAAGACAAGAGATGAGAGCAATTGGACTAGATAGTTGGAGGGTTGAGAGCAGTCACCCTTCTTTGGGACAGGTTGAATGTGAGCAAACTTCCAGCATGAAGGGAAGACGTTAGAGGATAGACAGAGACGAAAGAGTTTGCCTAGGCAGGAAGTCAGCACGGAAGCACAGTTTTTGAGATCAACAGGAGGAACACCGGCCTTATTAGTGTTAAGCCCAGAGAGGGTAGAAAGTACACCATTAGAAGAGATTAGGATATTAGGCATAAGTAAGAGAGAGGAGGGTGGAGAGAGAGGAATAGCACCAGAATCATCCAAGGTGGAGTTTCTAGCAAAAGTTTGAGTGAAGAGTTTAGCTTTGTCAGAGGAAGAAGTGATGGTTGTGCCATCAGAGTGGGAAAGGGGAGGAAGAGAAATTGTTGGAGAGGTTTTTGGCTAGATGCCAGAAAGCTTGGGAAGAGCTAGAGTTGGATAGTTCAGTGCATTTATTATTGATGAAAGAGTGTTTGGCAAGTCGAAGAACAGATTTGGCTTGATTCCGGGCAGAAACATAGGAAGAATGAGAGTCTTGAGTTTTAAGTTGTCGATACCGTTTGAATGCTTCCTCCTTATTGCGGACAGCAGTAGAACAGGCGTGAATAAACCAAGTGCCTGCTGCTTGTAGTGGTCCACTCCCCACTTCAAGCTTGATAAACTTTATGTACCTATGCTGGATTGCTAGTCTACCTAGTGCCTGCTGCTTGTGGTGGTCCACTCCCCACTTCAAGCACACCTACTAGTCTTACACTGGCTAGTCTAGGTTTGTGGCTCTAGTTAGTTGGCTTACATGTTCCTTAGATCCGCCCACTCCCTTAACTCCGGGGTGGTTCGGTCCTAGGCTTACGTGTCCGAGATCCCTTGAACTAGTGGTCCCTGCTCTACTGGTGGGCGGACCCGTATGTACTATTCCGCTCCACTCGCGGTTGTACCCTGTGACCTGTATATAAACGTGGCCCCGCTCTTACACAGACGGTTGGTCGTGCTTATTTCCCACACTTGCCCCGCCTATCCACCCCTGGGTGTGACTCCTGTGTTGCTCACACTCCATTTTTTTCTTATAGCCTGCTAATCGGACCGCTCCCCCCGCGCTCCGCAGGTGTACGGTTCCGCCTCCTGGGCGGTAGTGTCCGTTCCTGCTCTTAGGCGGTCCAGTCCGCGCTTACGGCGGGAACGTCCAGGCCTCCTGCTACGGTTCCCACCTTCTGCCACCACCTTCCAACCTTCTACAGGGTTGTCAGGTACTTGCTTAGGCACTTTTTGGTAGTGGGTGTTTATCCTTTCTAGGGAAGGGTGCCATGTTCCTTAGGGCTGGACTCCACTCTGAGGTGAGCTCCAGCTTTGGTGCTCACGGTTTTGTGTGGGGGGTTCCTGCTCCTTCCTGTACCATGACCATATTTGCTATACTGCATAATACTTGTCATTTCTGCTATATTCGTCCTTCCTGTACCATGACCATATTTGCTTACCATGATAATATTTGCTATACTGCACAATAATTGTCATGTCTGCTATATTTATTTGTGAGTTATATGCTATACTGCTATATTGCTCTCACCACTGTTTTCACTTCCACTAGTTATAACAGTCACCTTTTTTCCAACACTCCCGATGCCACCCAGCTGCTGCTTATAATAATATAATAATTATAATAATCATTATAATAATAATATTCGTTCTAAAAGCTAGCGCATGCTAAGCCAGCTAAGGATAGCCCAATAAGGCTCATTAGGCGTATTTCCATTGGGGTCCTGTACTACTACCCCATCCCATTGCTTATGGGGGACAGTAATGACTCAGTGCTTGTAAAGAACCCTTTAATGCGCCGAGCGTGGGCGCGATCATGGGACTTTCAGGGTGGAAGTTCAAGACGCTAGTCACTACACCAGCGAGCCGCCCCAACTGTCCTCGGGATGCCATGCAGGGACAGGGGATTGTTGCCTCCATGCGGCATGTTATACGACTAACATATACGGACCTCGCAGTTGTGGGGGTTGCCTCACTGTCTTGCTGGATTTTGAGCACCGGCCTGGTTCTGTGGGGGCGTCAGTGGCTACGGGGAGGAAGAAGCGTCGCCGCTTCCGCTCTACTTCTCCTTCTCGCCGGTACCATTCAGCGTCCCCTGCTGTGAGGATCCGATCTCCCTGGAGGGCTGCAGAGTCAACGACCTTCAGGGCAATGAAGAGGTCTGCCCAAGTGGCTCCGGCGGAGCCTCCTCCTCGCCATGCATTTGCCTAGCTAAGGCAAGAGATGTTCCATGCAGGTCTCCATGGCCTCCTTGTGAGCATGCATACTAGAGGATGTCAAGGCAGCTATGGTCGAGCTGCGGGTCCAGGAGGGGTCTCCTACCACTGTTCCTCCTCCGGCGCATGTGGTAGCTCCCTTGCCACTTCTGACGGCTCATCTCTCCATCTGGCCTGATGTCCCTGGTGATACTCCTGTCGCCAGCCCCAACTCCGCCACCTACTTTCATCCTGCCGAAGTTGGCCTGGATTTGGTTTCTCAGCCCCTCTCGGTTCCCACCCTCTCCGAGTTCTGCATCCCTAAGAAGAAGCTCCCATCACTTTAATGGGTGTCTGCGGCTTGGCGGGGCGGTTGTTCTCCCGTATAGTGAGTGGGCGGTTCCAGAAGGCTGGACTGTGCAGGTAGACGCTAAGCCCGCCTTCCGGGCCGTTCATGCGGAGGGCCTAGTTCCTGAGGTGGACATGAGGGTGTGTCTGAGATGGCAGAATATGCGTTTTTTTACCTATAGGCCCTCGGTTGCATTCTCCGCCGTCACGAAGCCTTGAGAAGACTATTCCCGCACTAACATCCATGCGGACAACAAAAACCTGGCGGAAATCTCAGGGGTCAACTGCAATGACTCAATGAGCGTGACAAGGACAGGGTCCTCATGCTACAGCTGCCTCGTTTGGGTGCAGGCCCCTGGGAGGAGTGGTTGGAGGGGGTTGTGTAGTTTGGCTGGAAGTCTTCGGCGGGGTCATCCACAATCCCCCCTACGGACTCCACGTTCGTGTCTGGGCTAGTCCTGGGGTCTTCTGGCTTTCCTGCATGGGAATGGATAAACGCGCCGACGATCTCCCTTGCCCCTTCTTCACGGCCCCGGACACGCCTGCCATAGACCGAGACTTCCGGCTCCGCCTACACTTGGGCCGTCGCCTCTCCACCATCCTCAACCGATTGGAGTTGGCCGTGGTGATACTGCGCCGGATTGACGCTATGCTGCTAGGAGACGACCGGCAGGCTTTCGAGCATGCGCAGCTGTTTTGCCTCCAACTGGCCCTCAATGGCGTCGTAGACATCTGCCACTCCCTCTACGAGGCCACCCGTTGCAGGCAAGCCCTCCGGGTTGCCTTCTGCACGAAAGCACCCTCCGACGTCAAGACCCATCTCCTCCTGACAGAGCTGTTGTCACCGGGCTTGTTTACAGAGGGGGCTTGGAGGGTGGCTTACTTGCAGGTGGCGGGGGACTCTTATGTCTCCCAAAGGAAGGACGCGGCAAAGCCCACGTCCTCTACCACCCGCAGTCGCGGGGCCCGGGCTGGTCAGGACCAGGGTCGCACGTCTTCTTTCGACTCTGGGTGAAGCAAAGGCCGCGGGGGACAAGGATCCACGTCCTCCCATGCCTACGGGTCCCCGGACCGCCGTCCCCGTCCAGAGGGTGCACGGCAGTGGCAGTGTCCGGGGACTTTCTCTTTGTGAGCTGCGCCCCGGCAGGTGGAGGACAGGCCGGCACGTGAGTCCCGTCCACCGTTTTGGGGTGGGCGGACGCGGTGGCCAGTTCCACCACGCCCAGTCCTAGTGGGACTACACGCCATTGATAGTGTAGTTCCTCCTGGGCAGTCCCCTCTCCCTCCTCAAATCGGTGATGGGCATCACTCTAGGCACCCGCACCGGCTTCTTCTGCCCACTCTCTTGACGCTGGCCCTATCGGTCGTGGGCTCGTCGGGTGGTGAAGCGGGGTCTGTCCTGGAGGTGGAGGTCCGAGCCTCCTCTCAGGCGCCCTCCCCGACATTGACCAGTGTCTCCTGCAGTGGCCGTAGTGCTACGGTCCATGTACGTAGGGGGGTGTAATCACCGAAGTACAGTACCTTCACACCTCAGGGTCTTTTTGTCTCATGTTTTTCTGGTACCCGTGAATGGTTACGATGAGATGCGACCGGTGGTTGATCTGTCGGTACTCAACCAGCATACCGTGGACACCCATTTCGGATTGTTGACAGTCAATCAGGTGCGACTGGCACTCCGACCCATGTCATAGGTGGTGACCCAGGACATAAAGGCTGCAATATTGGCATGTACTTACACTAGTTGTACTTACACTAGTTGTATTTGCGGGAGTGAGCATGCTCGTTAATTCCCGCCTCCTAAGATATGTTTGTCATACCGTGCTTTGAAACTATGCACTGATGGTGCAGACACTACTTCGGCTGGCAATTTGTTCCACCCACTAATCGAGTTGGTAGGAAATCTTTTACTTTTCAGATCAGATTTACTATTTAGCACTTTTAGTTTGTAGCTGTGACCTCTTGTCCTCTCACCTCCATCCCTCTCTATGAAGTTTTCTTGGTCAATTTTGTCAATACCTCTAACACATTTATATATCTGAATTTGCTGTCCTCGTTTCCTTCTCTGTTCCAGTGTAGGTAGATTCAATCTCTCGAGCCTCTCTTGGTACTCCAAATTTTCCAAACCTGGGATCATCCTCGTAGCTGCTCTCTGTACCCTCTCAATTTTGTGGATATGTTTCTTCAAGTGAGGGGACCACACTACAGATGCATATTCCATCCTGGGTCTTATTATTGCCGTTATTATTTGTTTCATGGTGTTTTCATTAAGATAATTGAAAGACATCCTAATATTTGCCAATAATGCCAGTGATTCTCTCACTATCTTATTTACGTGGCTTTCTGGAGACATGTTATCCCTAAATTCTATCCCCAAGTCTTTTTCTTTTTCTGCTTTGGGAATCACTTCGTTTCCTAGTTTATAATCTTTTCTAGGTCTGTACTTGCTTTTACCCATTTCTAGAGTCTTACATTTCCCTGCATTGAACTCCATATTCCATTTGATGCTCCATTCATGGATCTTTTGCAAATCTGCTTGGAGCTCAAGGCAATCCTCCTGGGTTCTGATCGTTTTAAGCAGCTTAGCATCGTCCGCAAACATACTCATGTAGCTTGTTAGTCCCTCAGGCAAGTCATTTACAAATATTAGAAACATGATTGGGGCTAGAACAGATCCTTGTGGTACCCCACTCGTAATTTGAGTCCAGTTTGACGATTTCCCCCTTACTGTTGTTCTCATCTGTCTTCCGCTAAGGTAGCTCTCCATCCATTTCAGCAGTTTGTCTCCTACTTTTCCCTCATGTTTTAATTTCCACAGCAATCTCTTGTGTGGAACTTTGTCAAATGCCTTTTTAAAGTCTAGGTAGGCACAGTCTACCCATCCTTCCCTCTTGTCCACTGTGTCTATTACTCTAGAGTAAAAACTCAACAAGTTGCTTATACATGATCTGCCACCTCTGAATCCAAATTGTCGGTCAGTAATTAATCTTTTGGATTCCAGGTATTTCACCCATTTGTCCCTTATTAATCCTTCCAGAATCTTCGTGAGGAAGCTCAATAGTGATACAGGTCTATAGTTCAGTGGTTTATCTCTGCTTCCTCCCTTAAATATAGGAATAATGTTTGCTCTTTTCCATTCTGTAGGTACTATCCCTGTGTCCAATGATTTGGTCATTATGTCATATAACGGTATACTCAGTTCCATAGCATTTTCTTTAATAATCCAGCCTGATACCCCGTCCGGTCCAGCGGCTTTGTCTGGATCCACCTTACTCATTTTGTCTATGAGCTCTGGTCTGTTAAATGTTACTTCCGGCATTTCCTCTGTACCTATCTCATTGGTTTCTGGTGCAATGAATTCTCCTTCTTTTGTAAATACTGATGCAAAATTTCTATTTAGTTCTTCCGCAATCTCCGTATCCTCTTCTATGATTCTGTTTCCACTTTTAATCTTAACGATCGTGGCTTTTATCTTCCTTTTGCCGTTTACAAACTTGAAAAACATTTTTGGATTCTTTTCATAGTTCTCCACTATCCCTTTCTCATGGTTTGCCTCTGACCTCCTCCTCATTTCTGTGTATTTGTTTCTCTCCTCTTTATACTTTTGCCTGTTATCTTCCGAATCCCAGTTTCTCATCTTTTTCCAGGCTTTGTTATTTGCTTCCTGTGCTTGCCTACATTCACGGTTAAACCATACTTTGCGATTACTTTTTTTCCTTTTATTAATGTACTTAGGGACAAAAGTTTTTATACCAGTATCATAGATCTCCATGAATGCCTTGAGTTTTTTGTCTACCTCACTTTCAGATAACACCTGATCCCAATTTTGTGACTTGAAAAATCCCGTAGTCCTACGAAATCGGTTCTGGAATACATCCAGTGATTTTCCTTGTGTTTTTCCCTTCCCTTGGGTAGATTATACTTCAATAGTAAGTCTATGTCTAGAACTGCATGGTCGCTTTTTCCTAGTGGGCATAGGTACTGAATACTTTGAACCTCCTCCTCCCTTCTTGTGAATAGAAGGTCCAATCTAGCTGGTTGATCACTTCCCCTTACTCTTGTTGACTCTTTTACATGTTGGTATATAGAATTTTCCATGGCCATACTTAAAAATTCATAGCCCCAACTTTCCTCTCCTGCTCCGGCTTCAAGATCTTCCCAATTCACTTCCTTGCAGTTAAAGTCCCCACACATGACTATTTCATTCTTTGAAGCCAAGATATTTCCTAGAACACTAATTGTTTCCTTACGCATTAGGCTATGCTCCTCCTTACCCCATGTCTTCGTCTTGGGAGGTACATACGCTACTATCACCACTATTTTTTCGTTTCCACCAATCTCTATTGCTAAAACTTCTGCTGTTGAAGTTACCAGTTTTATCTCAGACACAATCAAATCTTTCCTAGTAAGGATGCACACTCCACCTCCATGTCGAAATTTTCTGTCCCTCCTCCAAATCCTGTATTCAGACCATCCTAGTAAATTTATATCGAGGTCTTCTCTTAGTTTTGTCTCAGTGAGACATACTATTTCTGGTTTCTTAGTATTGAGTAAGTCTGTTAGTTCTAGTTTCTTAGAGATTAGCCCATCGACATTGCTATATAGAATCCTTATACTTTCTAGTCCCCCAATACCTGTTCCAAGCCCCTTAACTGCGGCGGTCTGTTCCCTACCCTCTTTTACTTTTAGTTTCTTTTTACCGAAAGTTTCATAATCTTCCCCTTTCTTACTCCGTAAAAAAACTTATTCTTTTCTTGTTCTGTCCTCTTGCTATTTTCCTCCTTGGCAGTTTTCCTTAGTTCAGCCTCCTTCTTTCTCTCTTCTTCTGGTAAGTCTCGCCTGATGTAGATTTTGTCTTTACCCTCTAACCCTTTTAGCCTAGCCGCTACTGCCATGATTTCATCACATGTCCTTCTTGACTTAAATTCGATTTTTACCAGTCTATTGTATTCCTTTGTATATTTTCCCAGCCTAAACATGTCTGATATTTCCTCCTTCCAGGTGTCCTCCTCATCTTTAATAGAATCCAGAATCTTGTTGATGCGACCTTCATCCTGTTCTTTTCGTTTTGTCCAGTCTAGTTCCTCCTTTTCTTCCACCCCTGATATTATGAGGCAGTTAGCCCTACGACTTTCTTCCTGGATGGCCTGAGAGTTTTCGTGGATGCCTTGCTTAACCATACTTTTTACCTGGTCCTTTATCCTAACATCTTGCTGTTTCTGTTCATCCAATATCTTCCTGAATTCGTCACTGTGTGCCTTCCTTACACTGTCTAAATCTTTTACCACTTGGTCTCTAGTCATGCCCCAAGCATTTTTACCTTCAGAGATACTGGCGTCTAGCCTAGTCATTATCACTGCCTTTTCTCTCTCCACTGACTCCAACCTGTTCTTCAACTCACCATTCTCTGTAACAATTTCCTTCTTAACTAACTCCAAGCCGGTCACTCTGTCTTCCAAGTTCTTGATTTTGTTCAACAGCATGAAGCAAAATTTACCTGTGTCCTCAGTCGTCCATGTTGTCATGAAACCGGGAAAATCCGGCTCTCCCTCCGATTCGTCACTCCCGCCTTTATCACCCCTCCCCCCCTCAGCCCCCTCGTCACCTTCATTAACCATCTTCCCCACCTATTCCTCTTGAAGTTTGAACCAAATATCTTGCCTCTTGTGATGGGCAATACTTACATAGGCCATATACTTTTACCCACCATACTGAGCCGAGAACTTCCCGCGCCGAAAACAACAATATTGTGCGGTCTCTTCGGATTGTTCACTCACACCCTATAATTTATTAGTGGCCCCTCCATCATTGACGAACATGCCTATTACATAAGGCATCCTCTTCAAACACTAATCCGCCGTAGTTTGAATCTACCGCGCAGAGCATTTAAAAACTGAGGAGCCTTCATCATGAGCGCACGCGACCTCACTCATGGCTTCAGTCATTATGAATTGGGTTCTCACTACGAAAAAACTTCGTAAAAAATAAAAACAAAAAGAAAATAAGAATAACTATCCAATAAGCTTTCCATCATATCGTGGATGTACTTGTGTGGATTTCTGACCAGACGCTGATTCAGGCGTCATTCCTCCTTCTCTGCTCTGCGCTCAGCCTGCCCGGACGTACCTTCCACGCTCCGCTGGTTCCGCATTCGTTGCGTCCCTAGTGAGTTTTTTCTCATTTGTTTACTCTAGGATGTATCGAGTAAGGTTAGGATAGGCGTAGCAGGAGTGTCCTGGGCTGGTTGCCCGCAGTGCAGTGTATTTTGGGTCGTGTGTATGGGGCATCTATTTCGGATGTACCCTCGTGGTCCTGTTGTGGACACGTGAACTTTTCACAGTTGTGTTAGTTTGTGATGCAGGCGGCTTTCATTACGCGTTAATTATTGCTGCCTTTTATCCTTCTGATGAGGTAAGCTGTGTTTTTCTGACGTTCCCAGCGTATTTTTCTTCACTTAGTGAAGTTTTTCTGGGTCCTTGTCAGGCTTCCCGGGGTGGGAAGTTGTCGCTACGGTGGTGTGTTGGCGGTGGTTCCTGTTGTGTTATTCCAGTGTGTGTTTATATTTCAACTATTTTCATGCCGTCTATATACATACATACATACATACATAAAATTTTAAGACTGAGTGTTCCACACATAAGTGCAGTTTCAGTCTCTTGTCCTAATGGCGGCATTCCAGGCAACCCTGTTAAGGGCTGCTTCACTTGTCAAGTTCTTGGATTTGAGATCGGCGCGTATAGTCCGATCCCAGGTCTTCCTCGGTCCACCCCTTGGTGCAGCTCCCTCCACAATCACAGACCTGCATTTTTTCACCCAATTTTGTTCATCCATTCTCTCCACATGTCCATACCATCCCAGTCTACTTGTACGCATCACCTCGCTAATACTCTTTATACCTAAACGTCTCCTCAGCTCAACATTTGTTATTCTATCCTGTAGCCTGGCCCCACACATCCATCTCACCATTCTCATCTCATTACGCTCCATTCTGTTGACATCCTCTACTTTAACGGCCCATGTTTCTGAGGCATACGTCATTGCACTTCTAACACATGAGGCATACACCTTTCCCTTCAGGGGGAGAGGCATTCTTTTCATGGTCAGGATTGGCATCAATTCTCTGAACTTCCCCCAGCCACACCTAATTCTAGCAACAGTGGCAGCCTCGGCCCCACCACCGGCAGAGATGGTATCTCCTAGGTAACAAAACTTGTTCACCAGCTCCAAAGACTCATTTCCAAAATTCACAGCCACAGGATCATCACTTAACACAAGCTCGCCTTTGCACACTACGCACTCAAATTTCTCTATTTCTGACTTATCCTTCGGCAGGGGCCCCTTTATTCTACTACAGCGCTTACTCCCATGGTGTACCCAACATCGACAGATGCTACATTGAATTGAGTTAACGCCCACTCCCTTTCCACACACTGCACATGGGTATGCACCGCTCTTTTCCACATTGCCTCGTCTCAAACTACAATGCATAACCTTGGTTTTGTTAATATTGACTCTTAAACCCTTGCTCGCCATGCCCTCTCTCCACTCTCTGAATTTGGCTTCAGCATCCTGCATACTGTCAGCTATTAGGACTAAATCGTCTGCATAAAACAGTTCCAACGGGAGTCCGCCTCTAAAAATTCTAGACAGCGCCTCCAAGACCATAATAAAGAGGAGGGGGCTTAACACTGAACCCTGATGGACTCCAACACGGACTGCGAACTCATCACTCAGTACACCCTTCACCCTCACCGAACTTCGCGAATCCTCATACATCTTCATTATCACACGCACCAGCCACTCTTCCACACCAAGTTTCCTCATAGCCCACTGTACAACATCTCTAGGTACCCTATCAAAGGCCTTCTCCAGGTCCACAAACACAAAGTAAAGATCCCTGCCTTTTAGTAAGTATCTTTCCTGTATCTGCCTGACTATGAAGATAGCATCGGTTGTACCACGTCCTGGCATAAAACCAAACTGCATATCATCAATAGAGATGCTTTGCCTGATCAAACCCTCAAGGACTCTCTCACAGACCTTCATGATTTGGTCAAGCATTTTCAGGCCCCTATAATTTCCTATAATTTCTACCTAGGCCTAGCCAGCCGCTCGTAGCTTTGCCACATGTCTAGTGTTATTATTTATTATTATAAATATGCCCTACTGTGTCATGTGTATCCGGGTTTTAGTTGTGTATTGGCTAATTCCTCGGACTTTAATTGTTTCCTGGTTTAGTTGTGTATTGGCTAATTCCACGGATTATGTTGTGACCTTGGTTAGTCGTGCGTGACTCTCCTCGTGTCGTATTGTTCAGATGGTGTCTGTTCAGGGTGGGGCTTGCCTTCCGGCGGGTTTTTTCTCGGTTTCACCATGAAAATCCTGACCGATGAGCCGTGTTGGGCCACACGTGGTTTTTAACTCTGGCTGGTTCCCCGGCGTGGGGAGGTGTCTGTGGCTCTCCAGGACTGCGTCTCTGTGGGTGCCTGGTTTCAGGCCTCCTTTAATTCCCGGCGGGATGGCTGTACCCATCCTTATATATATATATATAAAAACGACGTTCTTGCGAACATTCGTTTTTATAGGTTTTTTCTACCTGGTTTACGACAACCACATGGAAAACCTAGCTGTTGTTTAGGCGTTCCTCCCCGGCGATCTTTTACAAAGAAGTGGGGTCAGGAACTTGTGGGGTTAACTTTTAGACTTCTCACCCGGCGGGTGCACCTGAGCAGGGTGGGATAAACGACTTAGGTCTCATATAGTTAACCAATCCATTTTAGTGATACTCTGTGTATCGCTGCCTTTACTCTTACGGCAATTGAAGGTTCAATGAGGTTTAACCAAATCGATTCCCACACCCGGCGGGTGCTCCTAAGTGGAGGAACTAAGGAATTTATAACAAATTCAATTTCGATTAACCTTAATTTGGTGATACATTCAGTATCGCCGCCTTCTATTTTTACGACGATCTTTTGGGACAATTCGTTAAAATATCAGATCTCGTATATTCCTGCCCTGGGTTATTCTACTAAAATATTTCAAGGGCCGGCGTCTTTATGAGGGGGGCTTTGTTACAAAATTGAATCTTGAGACAGTCACCACCTCCTACAGACTATAAGTGCCATGCTGGACCATTATATCAGAGGGTATTCTTCATGTTCTTTAGCTAAAAAGATTTGTTTAGCCTCTTTACACCCCGCCGCGTAGCGAGATGTGTTAGCTGTGTCTTTGCATCCCGTTACCCGGCGGGTTATTAACACTTGTATGCGAACACTTGGGTTAACCTTATGAGCATTAATTCCTGGAAATTTTTCTTTATTTTTCCAGAGCTGAGCTCCGGCGGACCAATACAGACCCGGCGGTAGTTTCCTCACACCAGTCTCTGTCATGGCTACTGTGGCCCCAGTTTTTGCCCTGTGCATTACCCCTACTTGCGCGGGTATCCCGATTTTTGCGCATACCCTTTGCATAAGGTGTGTTAAATGTCTAGACCGTTCAAGGGGTCTCTGGGTTACACTTAATTGTTCCTTTTGCTCCCAATTAGCCAATAAAGTCCTGTGTGACAATGACAAGACCGCGGCGGTAGCGTTGAGAGAGGTCAGACAACAGATGTCGGCCTACACTACCATTGTCGCACATAAGTCACTTCAATGTGACAACGTCCCACTTTGGGATAAGTTGCTGTCAGAGCACCCTCCCCCTAAACGTACCTCTAGAGTAACGGGTTTTAAGCCGACAAAGACTAGCCAGGGTTCTGTATCGTCTGTGGATACGTCTAAACGCCCGAGAGAGCCTACTCCCCGGCAGCCACCTCCTCGTCGCGGGCGAGATCGAGGTCAAGGTCACCTCTCAGACAGCAGTCTTCAAGTCGTGCCTCTTCCCCGGCGAGTAAGAAGAGTAAGACGGAAGCTTCCACCAGTGGTCATGGTGGTGATTCTTCCAAATCTAAGTCTAGTTCGCGGTCACACCGTAGCCACAAATCCTCCAAAAAGGATTCCCATAGGAAGTCCTCTCGACATTCTCCTAAGTCTAGTGCATCTCGTCGTACCTCTACACCTGAAAATGTTTCTGTTACAGCCTCAGAGTATAGTGAAGCGCCTGTCCCTAAACAAGATTTACCTATTGATATTTTAACCCTAGAAATGGAAAGTTCAGGAAATTCAATAATTGAGAATGTTTCAGACTCTCAAGAGAGCGTAGGCCAGAGCCTCGGTGTTTGGCGGTTTGCTCAACCAGGGTCTGACCATCCACGTCCGACTCATACGAGTCACACAGTAGCCGATGTCCACAGGGACGCGGCGACCCCATCCTCTATCCCTGACTTATCTTGGAAACAAGGTACCCCTGCCTCGGCGGGGTCTTCTCAGGAGGATCGGGAGGAACAAGATGAAGTGTCAATAATTTCAGATAGGGAAGGACAAGGGTCAGGCTCAGGCCTGGACGCCGCCCATGATAATACTGATTCACCTGTAAGTTCTGCATCTAACCAGTTTGTTACAGCACAAGAAATTGATGGGTTACTTACTCATGCTCTATCTAAATTCTTTAGTCAACAACGAGAAAACCCCACAATGGACTTGGGGGCTCCCTTGACAAGTTCTGCGGTACGGCCTCTGATAACGTCAATCGATTTATCTAAGATTCCTAACCCTCCTACTCTGTCACCGGCAGGGAGCTCTAAGCCAGCTACGGCGGCATTCACTACGTCAAATGTCAGGGTCATCACGGATGTTAATCCACCCCCTCTAGACAAAGCGCCTCTTAGAAAGGTAGCTATGCCCCTGCTTTATGGGCCAGACGAGTCATGGGTTCTTTTGAACCCCTCTAAGCCAGAGCTTGCCCAGCCTACCTTGTCAGGGGAACTCCCGGTACCACGTGAGAGGTTTATCCAGGGAAATAAGTCAAAGAAATTAAGGGCATTGGATGCCTTGGGTAATGTTTTGGACGTAAATATCAAGGCTATACCTAGTTATTATCATCAGGATTATTTTGTTTATGCATCTAAGCCTGCTTTACCCCCTGCCTCAGCTTCAAAACTTTTTTCAGACTGGTCTAAGCTGGATGGGTTTAATGATATTAAGGCTCTGTCGGCTCTTACTCCTGAACTAGATTTACAGACCGTCACAGACGAGACAGCTAATCCAGTTTTGAAGGTGGGACAGTTGGGACCAGGACCTTGGGTGGATTGGGAGGTAGAGGCTCAAAACTTTGCAACCACTTTCACTTCTAAATCTTCCCACCAGATCCCTCAGGATACACATTCATGGTTCTCCATGCCGGTGGGTTCTGCCGGCGGAGTTCCGTCAGCTTTATTTTCTTTTCTAGCTGCCCCTAAGATTAATTTTTGTGAACTAAAGGACCCATTCACTACCCCTACCCCTACTCACCTAGACAGAGAATTTAGGCTAAGGGGAAAAGCTTTCCGCCTGTTTTCACAGTACATAGTTTCTCAGCAGGTGGCTAAGTCTTTACTCCGGTCCACTCAGGCAATCGCAGACGCGGATGCTCGAAGATCAGTTGAGTTATCCCGGCGTCTGATTCTTCAGTCGTCGATTCAATCCTTAGGTGACATACGCACAGCTTTACTTGAGGCGGTGCGAGCCCGACAGGATCTTAGGATGTCATTAGTTCGCAAGCTGCCTGATCGCATTGCTAACCAGGTGGTAATGTCCCCAGTACTTACTCCTTCTTTAATGTCCCCTGATGTATGGCGAACAGTGTTTAACATGGCACAGGCCGTGAAGCACAGTCCCGCACAGGCTAAGAAACCTGCATTTAACTTCCCCAAACCTAGGCCTCCTACTAAAGCTCAGCCAGGGGGTTCTAAGCCTTTTCTTCCGCCTAAGTCCTCCCAATCCCCCCTGGGTCAGTACAGGCATAGACAGAGAGGGTTTTCAGGACAGAGAGGACGCGGCCAGTATAAGCCGGGGCAGGGCCAGTCTTCGGCCCACACCAGCCAGCCGGCGAAGCGTCCAACACCACCAACCCCACCATCAAAAAACTAAAGTCTCTCTCACTCCCAGTGCCTATCTTAAGGCCGGAGGAACCGAGGGAAGTACAGCCGGCGAACCCTTGTCTGCTAACTGGGTCGTTCCGAACGTGTCACCAAGCATGGCCGTTAAAAACCTGGGCACGGATGGTGGCACGCAAAGGCATCACTTGGCAGTGGCTCCGGCGACCTCGCTTACGTCAGCCGACAACGGCAAATTGTGTTTCATTAGAGGTGGAGTCGCTGGTCCAGGAGATGATTGCCAAGAATGTCATCATCCCGGTCCCTCCAGATTACCCTGTATTCACGTCAAAACTGTTTTTGGTTCCCAAACGGGACAGTGTTCAGATGAGGCCGGTCGTAGACCTGTCTTATCTGAATCTTCACATTTACAACGAGTCTTTCAGAATGTTAACAGTTCATCAAATCAGGCTAACACTTCCGCCGGGAGGCTGGATGTGTTCCCTAGACCTGACAGACGCCTATTGGCACGTGTCGGTCAACAAAAGATTTCAAAGGTTTCTGGCCTTGAGGATCAGGCACCAAAATTTTGTTTTTCAGAGGATGCCGTTCGGTTTGAACCTAGCACCTCGAGTATTCACGAAACTAGTCCGGCAAGCCCTGATGCCGTTGTTAAAACTGGGAATCAGAGTGTTGTGGTATCTAGACGACTGGCTGGTGGTGGCAGAGACAACAATTATGCATAAAACATGTCAATATCATTTTAAATCATGTCAAAACTCTAGGCTTCAAGGTAAATCTGGTAAAGTCAAACCTTGTTCCCTCAAGAGTAATTCAGTGGATAGGGCTGGTCTGGGACACCGCCGCTCTCACTCTGAGTCAGAGTGTGGACAATCGCAACAGGTTTCGCAGGAAACTGTTCAGGTTTCTTCACAGTCTGACTACGACACGAAGAGTCTGGGAGTCTCTGGTCGGCTCTCTCAACTGGATTCAGCTAACTGTCAAGTTGGGCCGGTTGAAAGTAAAACGATTAATATTGGAAGGCAACAAATATTTCCCACTCTTACCGGCGGGAAAATTATGGCCCATACCAAAATTAATCCACACCTTACTAGCGGTCTGGGCGAAGAGGGAAACATTGCACTCAATCATGTCATGGACCTCTCCTCCTCCAACGGTATGGGTAGACACGGATGCGTCGGGCACCATAGGGTGGGGATTTCAGTCAAATCAGGGGCACCAGGGTCAGGGGCTTTGGTCCCACTTAGAAATCTCTCACATAAATGTCAAAGAGTTACTAGTCCCCTTGTATTTCCTTCAGGCTCACGGCCCGGCGTTACGGGGCAAGTCGGTGGCCTTCAGAATGGACAATCTGAATGCAGTTCACTGTATTCAGAAACAAGGGTCAACGAGGTCAAGGAAGTTGCTACTCGTGTCGGAAGAGATTTTTGTTCTAGCCAGCAGTCTAGATATTTATCTTCACGCATCTTATCTCCCAGGCGTAGCGAACGTCTGGGCAGACGCTCTGTCCCGGAGACAGAGCACGACAGTAGAATGGGAGCTCAAGCAACCCATTTTCGACCTAATGATTGCGGAGCTCTCCCATCCACAAGTGGATCTTTTTGCGTCCGACGAGACTCACAAGCTCCCTCTATACCTCACCCGCCGGGCAATAACGCCGGCAGGGGGGCCAGACGCCCTAGTGACAGACTGGAACAGATGGAGCTCCATCTATCTGTTTCCGCCGCCAGATGCGTCACTAATGTGCCACGTAGTGAACAAACTACGAGTTTATCGAGGCTTAGTCTCGCTAATCGCGCCCCTGTGGCCGGCGCAGGTGTGGTACCAGCAATTAATAATGTGGTGCCCGGACCCGGTATCGCTCCCGGTCGGGTACTTCCACTTAGACACGATTGGCAACCTAGCGACCTCGCTGACTTTTGCATTATGGACATTCAGGAGGCCAAGTGGCTAGCACCATACGGTAGGGATGTGACCAATAAATTGCTCAATCAATATACTCAGTCTACTAAGCGACAATATCAATCACATTGGAAAGCTTTTACTTCTTGGATTGTTAGAACGGAACAAACTGTACCCTCAGTGGCATTGGTTTTTAATTACTTGAACTATCTGTTTGAGCAGAAACGTTTATCTGTGGTAACTTTGAAGAATCACTTAACTGCGATTAGAGTGCCCTTTTTCGACCTTACAGGTCTATCCATACCGGTGGCGGAGGAAACAGGATTTATGAGAGCGTGTTTTAAACTCCGCCCACCTCCCCGTCAGCTCATGCCTACTTGGTCTCTGGACAAAGCTTTGTCTTTACTTCATTCTCGTCTGTATCAAAATACTGCAGACTTTGCTTTAATCTTAAAGAAGGCAGTTTTCCTTTTGGCTTTGGCCACCGGAAACAGAGTGTCTGAGCTGGCGGCGATGAGCAACACACCTAATTGTCTTAGGTTTGGTAGACTTAATGATTCAATTTCCATTGCACCCTCCCCGGCGTTTGTAGCCAAGAATGAGCATAGTGCACACGTGTTTTTCTGAGTTCACGGTGCCGGCGTTAAAAAGGGGAAAGGTGCATCATAATTTATGTCCAGTGCAAGCTCTAACCAAATATTTGAGAATAGCTCCTCAAAACCCCCAAGGTGCTTTATGGGTAGCGAGTACGGGTAAACGCTTACTTAAACGGCGATTAGCCTCTCTTCTGGTAGAAGTCATTAAAGAGAGTAATCCCGGCGTTGTGGGTAGGGCCCACGATTTACGCAAGTGGGCGGCCTCTTTACGTTTCCTGAAAAACTTTTCAGTTGAAGATATTGCGTCCACACAGTTGTGGGCGTCTAATCATACGTTTCTCTCTAGATACTTGTCAGTTGCTCTAGACAAACCTTCCTTACCATGTATAGCTTTAAGGCAGAGGGTCTAGGTGGCCCTGCAGTCACTTATGTTTACTTTCACGGAAGGGGGGGGGGGTGCAGTCAGTTGTCATAGGACACCCTAGACCCCGCCGGAGTATGAGAGCTGTGATACAATTTAAGGTTAAAATGTGATATGAAAATTTCTCTGCGAGAAATTGTGCTAGTACAAGGTTTAGTACAAAACAACGGTGTTGTTATAGTAGTTTTAGCTGCAAAAGCAATGTAATATTAGTTCAATGGAGTTCATTTGCAATTGATCTCCACATGTATTTTGGGGTTTATGATGTGCACATATAAACTTATAACTTATTATTTTTGTCACCACTCGTTGAGTGGGGTGCCTTTTGTAACTACAGATCTGTGTTCAGAATCTTCAGGGTTACCCATTTTTGTCGGGCAGGCTTCTTTGAAGCACGCACCTGCCTGAACCCCTTTTTCTTGTATATTTCCGGCCTACGCCGTATTAAATACATTTTTCAAAAGTAAGAATACTATGTGGTTGTTTTTATTATCTGCTTTTCTAGAGTTATGATATGATTACGAATGTCCCCCTCCAGTCTTAGATATCAGGCATGTTCGTCAATGATGGAGGGGCCACTAATAAATTATAGGTTTGACTCCTGTAAGGAGATAAAGAAAACCTAATATTTAGTAGTGGCCCCGTAATCATTGACGACTGGGGCCCTCCCGACCGTCCCCTTCCCATTCGTTGATGTATTAAGGATTTTGGTTTACTTGATATGTCAGTGAAGGAGGAATGACGCCTGAATCAGCGTCTGGTCAGAAATCCACACAAGTACATCCACGATATGATGGAAAGCTTATTGGATAGTTATTCTTATTTTCTTTTTGTTTTTATTTTTTACGAAGTTTTTTCGTAGTGAGAACCCAATTCATAATGACTGAAGCCATGAGTGAGGTCGCGTGCGCTCATGATGAAGGCTCCTCAGTTTTTAAATGCTCTGCGCGGTAGATTCAAACTACGGCGGATTAGTGTTTGAAGAGGATGCCTTATGTAATAGGCATGTTCGTCAATGATTACGGGGCCACTACTAAATATTAGGTTTTCTTTATCTCCTTACAGGAGTCAAACCTATAGTTTAGTCACTAATTTCTCACTTGCCAGCCGAAGTTTACTTGTTTTATATGATCATCCTAATCCCTGGAGTCCCCTTTACACATGAATAAGATATATAATATAGCTCACTCCCGCCTGCAACTATGTAAGTAGAATCAGCTGGAGCCTGTGGACCGCTTCCTCTCGAGTCAGCTGTTGTCTCGTGTGTCGATGGCTCCTCGGTTCCGGGGTTACCTTGCTCTCCAGTCAGGTCAACAGGTGTACACGTTCAACAGACTATCATTCGACCTCCATGTCACACTGTGGGTCTTTCCGAAACTCATCCAACGGGCTCTGGATCCTCTGCTTCGGCAGGGGATTCGGATCCTGTTTTACTTGGACGATTGGCTCATCGCCGCAGACTCTTTGTCACGTGTACAGGACACGCTGACAGTAGTCAAACACGTCCCAAACCTAGGGTTCAGACTAAACATACCCTGGTCGTGCCTCACGCCGTCGCAAGAAGTGGCGTGGGTGGGCTTGCACTGGGACCTCGAGAACGCTCTTGTCACCCAGAGCCTGGTGAACGCGGCGAAACTTCGCCAGCAGCTTTTTGCTGTGTTGCACTCTGTCTCGTTCGCGAGTCAAATCTAGGAATCCCTGGTGGGATCTTTAACCCCTCCTGCCCGGTTGTCATTTTAAAATGACACCGCGGCAGATGGGCAGCAGCCCGAGTGTCATTTTAAAATCCGTAAGCTTGAAAGCCTATTAAGCGTGGTTTGAAAGCCGTATGTCGAACCGTATGTAAACAAGCCGGTCGGAGCGACGCGCACCTTCGAAAGCAAGAAGGAGAAGTCCAACTTTTGTTGTTATTGTTTTGGAGAACAAGAACAAGTATTTGTTATTGTCTGATATTTCTAACATCGCATCGAAACTCTCTCCACGGAAATCGTCATCACAACTGAACCAGTTGACCTAGAGAGCTCTACTCAACGCCAGTCTACAGATACGAAGCAGCGCTACGTTTTGAGATGTGTGTGAATTCTCTAGCAGTTAAAATAACAAAGATAGGGCTAGCCTATTACGACGTTTTTCGGCCATATCCCCCGGGCTCTCAGCGCTGTCCTTTAGAAGGCGAGCCCGGGGAGGAAGGGTTAAATTGGGTATCTCTGACCGTGCCTTTAGGCCGGTTCAGGCTCAAGGATCTAATTCAACTGTGCAACAGGCATTTCCCTCTATCGCCCTCCTCCTTCGGCTTTGGCCGGTACCGTGCTCCATACATCTGAGCATGTCACACTGGGTTGCTCGGGGCAGGCTCACAGCAGCAGTGCCCCGGACTGCTCTGCTGCCGACCATCTGGATGAAAGGGGGGAGGGGGGGGGGGGGCAAACTATCCCACCTACACATCAATGCCCTGGAATTATTAAATGCCGTTGTTCTTCTTGAGGGTTCATTGGCAGGCCCTAGCGGGCAAGTCGGTGGCCTTCAGGATGGTCAACATGTCTGTGGTTCTTTGCATTCTAAAGCAGGGCTCCTCCAGGTCCGTGGTCCTCCAGGACCTGGCGGGAAAATTGTTTTATGTGGCTGATCTTCACGGCATTACCCTGCATGCGCCATACCTGCCTGGGATGGCCAATCTTTGGGCGGCTGCTCTGTCATGGGGCTGGAATACCCAGGTCGAGTGGTCTTTAAGACAAAGCATTTTCGACGTCCTAGCCGTCTCCTAGGGCAATCCGCAGGTGGACTTGTTCGCCTCACACGAGATGACCAAGATACTGGACGTCCTTAGCCGCCGGTTGCTTTCAGCGAGGACTAGGAACAGGTGGCAGTCGATATACGCTTTTCCTCCAACCGATGCACTCTTGATGTGCAGAATCCTCCACAGGCTGCGAGAATACCGCGGCAAGGTTTGGTTGTTCGCGCTCCTCTGGCCGGCCTAAGCCTGGTACGCTCAGCTGTACCGATGGTGCCCGAGTCCTGTTCCCCTGCCTGTCTCAAGCTTCCAATTGGAGCAGGTTGGAGACCTGGGGACCTCGTTGGCATTCGCATCGTGGATGTTTGTGTGACAGGGTGGTTTCCGACTTTTGGGAGCTTGACTGATATGCTTCATCAGCGCTGGACTAAGGCCACATGGACGTCTTACTTGTCTCGTTGGGAGAGTTTCACTACTTGGATTACTGACACTGTCCAAACAGTTGCTTTGGTGTTCCACTCTCTTCATCGCTTGTTTGGGCCACGCGCTCACATGTTCAACACCGTTAAGAACCACCTGTCTGCCATTAATGTGCCTTTTGAGGCCGTTACGGGGCTGGTGCTCCCTTCAAAGGAGCCGGCTTACTTTATGAATGCTTGTTTTAGGCTCCGACTGCCCCCTCGCCAGATACCGCTACAATGGTCTCTGGCGTTGGCTCTGGGGCTACTTCCTTCACCTACTTACCCTACTGACACAACACCTGAGCGCTTGCTAGGGACAACATTGTTTCTTCTTGCATTAGCTTCAGGTACGGGAGTCTCGGAGTTGGCTGCCATGTCTAGGGACCTGCATTGCACAGGTTTTTCGCCCACCCTCGGATCTGTCACTTTGGCCCCTTCCGTTTATTTTGTGGCCATGGTTGGATTCTTAGTATTGACGTTGAGCATATGATGTCCCGGCCACTGATCGTGGTATTCTAAGGCTCTCACGTAATTGACGGAGAGAACCACTACTAAATTACGGGTTTGACAACCTGATGGGAAGGAAGGAAAACCAAATATTTAGTAGTGATTCCGTAGTCAATGACGTAAATGGTCCTCCCTCCTCCCACTTCCCATGCACATGCTAAATTGTTTTTAATTTAGATATGGAATTCAGCTCGAGGAGGAGCTGGTGGACACACACATGGTAAGCCTGTATAATGGCGAGCTATGAATTCTTAGTTACTTACGCTATCTTTAATTTTTGTATTTTCTATGTGGTATCCGTTTTTGATGACGTTCTCTAGAAACTATGTAAGGTGTGTCCCCTAGGATGTTCTTTTTATGTATTCGGGTTGTATTAAGCAACCAGGGGAGCCCTTATATATACAGTAATAAGGCTCTCACGTCATTGACTATGAAACCACTACTAAATATTTGGTTTTCCTTCCTTCCCTTCGGGTTGTCAAACCCGTAATTTGGCGCCATTGATAACTTAGCAAGCCCTTCATAGGGAAAATCCCACTCATCAACAATGAACAACCAACTTCATAGGCGACACTGTTAAAATACCTAAGGAATGTCATTTGCATAGGATAGGCCTACCACTATGAAGTAATAAAATAAAAAATATTAAGTATCTGTAAAGTGTGCTTCGCATTCCTCGCTTGTTCCGAGCTTCAGCGTCTCTCCCGAACTCACATTACGTTTGTCAATGGTATATCAAAATATACACAGAGGAATGGGAAGGGGATGAAGGGAGGGTTAATTACGGCATTGACTCCGGTGCCACTACTAAATATTAAGTTTTCATAACTCCTTTCGGGACTCAAACCTATAAATTAATAGTGTCTCCTTCATCAATGAAATATTTGCCTGGATTACCAAGACTGGAGGCGGGACATTTCTATGTCAAAATAGCCCATACGCTCAAATACGAAACAGAACCTCACTTAATAACTTCATCCTTCAGTAGAAGAGAATACCAATATAAGCAGAACAGTGTCTTAAAATTAGCCTGGCGGAAGGAGATAGTAAGTACTAAGTAAATAGGGCGGGTGCCCAACCCCGAAAGGGGTTGAAATAGGGGAGCTATCCCCCCGCCAAAGGCGGCTTTCTAGGGCCGTTCCTAGCTGATGCTGAGAGGATTGGGTTCTAGTCATTCTTACAGTTTCTTACAGTAGATCCTCTGGAAAAAGGCAAACTATGCCTGTGTATCCAGCTCAGTACCAGTACTTGCACTGCTGCGGTCGTTCACGGTGTTGGCGGCGGCGGTAGCAGACGTAACATTTTTACTATTCTGTATTTTTGTTTTATAATCAAACTTCAAATCTTGTCTTCCCCATGCTTTATCAAGATTACTTTCAAACTCCCTTATTGATTCGGAATCGACTACATACTGGGGCAGTGCGTTCCACTCATTTACCACTCTATCACAAAATGAGTTCTTCGCCTTCTCAAGCCTATTTCTTTCTTTGTAAATTTTCTTAGAGTGTCCTCTCGTTCTTGTTCCCTCCCGCATCAAGAAGATACCTTCACACACATCCTCATCGTACTTTCCTGACACTATCTTAAAAGTCTCTATCATATCCCCTCTCTTTCTCCTATATGCCAGTGTCGGAAGTCCCAGTGTCCTCAACCTCTGCTCATAGCCCGCGTTCTTCAACGTTGGTACCAGCTTGCTAGCTCTCCTCTGCACTTTCTCCACTGCTTCTATATCCTTTACCATATATGGAGCCCACACCTGGTTTGCATATTCCAGGTGCGGCCTAACCAGCGCTGTACAGTCTGGCCTGCCAATACGCGAGCTTTTAATACGCGATTCACCTTATACGCGAGGAGGGGGTCGAATCATACCCAAAACTTTCAAAACGCGTGATGTACCTTTAAAACGCGAATCCGGGGCCGATATAAGGGCAATTCCGGGGAGTTCAGCTAATACGCGAGGCCCCCCACCATTCCGCGCATCCATCTGCGCAGGGACGCCAGGGCAGGGCATTGTGGGATACGCCAGTCTACCCTCAGTCCTCGCTCGCGCAACAGCAGTCCGACTCGTGTGCAGTGATATAGTTTTTTGCCCCCATCATCATGCCCCCTCGCAAGAACAAACTTATCACCCACCAGATGAAGCTGGAGGTCATCAAAAGAAAAGGAAAAGGAGAAGGAAACTCAGCCATCGGTCGAGCAATGGGTTTAGCGGAATCGACAGTTAGAACAATCTGGGCTAACCGAGAAAAGATCAACACCATCGTGAAGTCCTATGGTGCTGCCATGATGGATCAACGTTGCAGGAGCAACAATCCAGCTATGGTGGTCATGGAGCGATACCTGGCAGCATTCCTAGCCCGCAAACACCGTGAGCAAGTCCCGGTGGATAAGGCCTATATCAAACAGCAGGCTAAACTCTTCTACACCACCGCAAGTGCTAGGACAAAGTCTGGCCAGAATTTTAATTTTAAGGCATCCAACGGTTGGCTCCATGGCTTCATGAAACGGAAGGACCTAAGGAACATCAAGGTGTCCGGAGAACGTGGGTCTGCAGATGTGGTGGCAGCCGACACATTTCCTGGGGTGTTGAAGACCATAATCGAGGATGGTGGCTACACAAAGGATCAGATTTATAATGTGGATGAAAGTGGCTTGCAATACAAGTGTATGCCAAAATCTACATATCTTGCCAAATCTGTGAAACAGGCAAAGGGCCGCAAGATAGACAAGTCAAGGTTCACTGTCATGTTTACTGTGAACCTTTCCGGCAGCCACAAGATGCGGCCTGTAGTGGTGCACACAGCTGCCCACCCTAGATGTTACAAGAACCTGCGCGACATGAATGACACTGGAACTTATTGGTACAAGAGCGCTAATGGGTGGATGACTAGTGCCATTATGTCTGACTGGCTTGTCAAGCAATTTGTTCCTGACGCCCGCCTCAAATGCCAACAACTAGGCCTACCTTTCAAGGCCCTGTTATTGATGGACAACGCCCCTTGCCACCCACACTATTTAGAGACTCTACATCCCGACGTACAGATTGTTTTCATGCCACCAAAAACAACATCTCTCATACAGCCACTGGACCAAGAAGTCATATCGAATGTGAAGCTCTTTTACCAGACACGACTCTACAATTATCTACGCCAGAAGACAGAGAGCAATGAAGAGATTTTGGCTATGCAGCAGGAGTTCGCATCATCGTCTGATGAGGAACAGGCACCCCAGGCAGAGGCACCCCAGGCAGCGGCACCCCAGGCAGCGGCAGCAGAGGCACCCCAGGCAGCGGCACCCCAGGCACCACAGGCAGAGGCAGAGATGACCGTGACACACTTCTGGCGTGTTTTTACCATCAAATACGCAATCGACTTCCTTCTTCTAGCATGGGCTGATATAAATGATGCCACAATTAATCATGCCTGGCGAGCACTTACTCCTCATTTATGTGCTCCCAAGGCCAACAAAGTCCAGTCAGTCACCGAGGCAGAGGCAGAGGCAGTTCAAGCGGCCCGCGCAGTGGCTGGTTTCGGGGCAGTGACAGCCGAGGAGATTCGTGAGGTTATTGAGGCAGGTGAACAACAGACTCAAGGTGACACAATTGAGCAGATTGATGCCGAAGATCAAGCACATCAAGCACGACAACCGAACAACGACGTTGAACCAGCCCCTGCACCTGCTAACATGGATCTGTCTGTAGGTAAACTGAGCGAAATCTTGGCTTTAGTTGACCAACTCAAGGAAGGATTTCGCTCGGTGGAGCAGTGCCCTGTGAGAACACATGAAGTCCTGCTGGGCGTTGACAGTGTTTTCCGCTTTTATTCTGACAAACATCATCAGGAAGTCAACAAGAGGAGACAAACTTTAATGACAAGATTCCTTGCCCGCCAAGAACCTCAACAAGAAGATGATGACGAACCCCAACCTTCGACCTCGGCAGGCTCGGCTGCTCAGGTTGACATGCCCGACGATGATTTTGGTGGCTTCATGAGGGAGGTTCAGGTGGAACAAAGGCGCCTGGCCCTCAACAGAGTGCTAGATGCCAGGGATAGTTCGTCGGACGATGATGATGCCGGGGCCGGGGCCGGGGCCGGGGCTGGGGCCGGGGCTGGGGCCGGGGCCGGGGCCGGGGCCGGGGCCGGGGCACATTAGCTGAACTCGCCCTGCCTCGGAGGGGGCCTGCCTCGGAGCCCCCACCCTTCATATCTACAGTTACTGTTAATTTTAAGGTGAGTTTATTATTATTGTTATATTTTCTTATGATTTGGATGTTTATGTATACATATATGTACCTTTTGTGGCAATTGACGGAGATAAATAGGCCTAAAGTAGACAACTTGGAGTCAGTGCCGCCCATATCGATTTATTCCCATATAATACTCTATTGCTAATACGCGAATTTTCATTCCGCGCCCTCGCGTGTCGCCCATATTCTCGCGTATTGGCAGGCCAGACTGTATATAGATTCCTGAAGATTTCTTCGTCAAGTGACACAAATGTCCTCCTTATCAGCCCTACAATTCTATTGGCTTTGTTTATCTTTTCCGCTAAATGTTCTGAGAAATTTAACTTATTGTCTATCACTACTCCTATATCCTTTTCTGCACTCACTTCCTCCATCGCTTCATACATACTGTATCCTACCTTGTCTATCTT
>CM064499.1:8914495-8991995 GCA_032716605.1 Paralithodes platypus | reverse complement strand
CTATCTATCTCTCTAATTCATCTACCTAAATCCCTTATACATTAACATAACTATGTCTTATTTGGACTTTTTGTAATCTTTGAATAATTTCTAATGGGATGGAATTGAAAAATATAATATCCTTCTAGCACATAGATAAACAATAAATAAGATAGTAAAAAAAAAAATAGTTCAACCCTCCCCTCCGTCTAGGTGCCGAGCTTCCCAGACGGGAGATTTACGTTTGATAGATTTTTTTTTTTTTTTCCCACGGTATACACAAAATGATGGGGAAATATTATAACATGTTTTTAATTGACATTTGTGTCGTTTTTGCTGATTATGAGTTGGTGGAAAAAAAAATCTTTAATTCTATCATATCGGAAATGATTCACAGATTATATGGAGACCAAATAATATACACTTTTAAGTGTGTTCAATAGGGTGTAGCACAAGGGATTACCAGGATTTATTTCAGGTACAGTAAAAAAAAGGATGCATAACAGTTAAATGTCACAATCCGGACACCTGTACTCAACACCGGATTTTTCTCAAGGAATTTCCGGATTACATCCGGACTGGACAGTATTTAGCAGCAACGGACATTTAGCAGGAATGGACAGGTGCTTGCACGTATTTGTCCGTTGAATGGAGGTTGGAGTGTAGAAGTAATTAATCGGGTTTGCAAGCGCCATCCAAAATAAATCCTTCTTAAATATATTTAGTGTAGATGTATATATAAGGAGATTTCAAAAGCAGCAGTACAGTTCTCTTTTAAGAGACCATGTTGCCATAAGCTGATGAGG
Organism: Paralithodes platypus; assembly: GCA_032716605.1. Classification (NCBI taxonomy): domain Eukaryota; kingdom Metazoa; phylum Arthropoda; class Malacostraca; order Decapoda; family Lithodidae; genus Paralithodes; species Paralithodes platypus. The sequence goes on along the minus strand of CM064499.1, from coordinate 8,991,210 downwards.
TGGGGGTCGGAGTTGGAAGCAAGCACGCATGCATCCTTTCTCTTCATTAGCGGGCATGGATAGATCATGGAAAGGGACGCGAATAGCAGACAAGTTATTTTTCAGAGTTATCACCGAAAGCTGTTTTACTTCAAATAAATAGTCCAAATACTGTACTTAAATACCTGAGTGACTGAGAATACCTGCTGGTCGGAGTCTGTGATCCAAGTAGTGAAAGAATTACAATGGGACTGATATTGCCTTTTTGTGGACTCCGTATAGCCATTAACCTATCAAGCGCGATAGGCCTCACGGAAGGGTCACCATAGGGAACGCGATAGGCCTCACGGAAGCAAGACCATAAAAAAAAACCTTCATAAACACCCCAGGGGCTCTCAAAACAAAGTCTATGTCATTAGGTGAGATAATTCCCCTCTAGTACAGTAGGGTCCCGCATAAAACGAGTCTCGATTAAAACGACCGACCTAAAATATTAATATTTAATTTTCGATCAGAACTAATGTGATCACATAAAACGAGTCCGCCGCCAAAGTGGGGCAAATCCGAGGAGTTTTCATATAGAGCGCCGAAATATCGTACAAAACGTACGAAATATCGTACGCTTTCATATAGAACGCCGAAATATCGTACAAAACGTACGAAATATCGTACGCTCCTGACGGAAATTTACGCTTCCAGTGAACATTGACGATATTGGGCCACCAAAATGCTGTGTTCACATAAAACGAAATCGCATAAAACGCCCTCGTTTATCGACCATATACTCGTTTTATGCGGGACCCTACTGTACTTCGTACCACTCATCCATATGTTTCTCACCCCCCCCCCTTCCCCACCTTATTACCCCCTCACCCCCCTCCTCAATTACCACCTATTTTTCCTCTTATTTTCATCATTTATCGGTTATTTTTCTCTCCCGCGGTAATGTAGCACAAGTGGGTTGCATAAAAGATCGATATATATAACACCAAGACATGTCCCAGTTGCTTCAGTTGAGTCAGAGACAGCGAGAGGGGAGGGTGTGTGCCTCGCTAGCTCACGCCTGAGAATACGACCGGGTGGGGAATATTTACGATTTTCACCACCCAAATGCTTTTCCCACTTATTTTATCACTCTTCAAGGTTCATATATTCATCATATATGTAAAATAAAAGCACATTGCAAACAAATAATGCTTTATATCGTAAATATAACGAATTGTGTCAGAATCCGAGGCTAGAAATTCACAAATAAGCTAGTACCCTTGCCCCTAGGCCATTTTCGCATTTAATAGGTTAATTTATTTTTTGCAGTGACACTTCCTCTGTAAAATTAAAAAATTCAGTGGAGGCCCCACTGGCGAATTTTATAGACTGGCGAAACCACGCTAAAGCGGAAACCACTAAAGTGGGGGCAAACTTTAAATGGGAAAAAATAAAAGTAGTCTGGGCTGACCCAGAAGTAAACATTTTTGAGCCATTTTCGTATTTCAAAACCACATATTCTTATCAATTACTAAACTACTGTACCTAAACAATGTAAGTACAATCGCGCTAAGAAGTCATGACTCTATTTCCAGTACCTTTCGTTCAGAAAGTGCTATCTGGCAACAATTGAGGTGCTACTATAATACAATTATTACACACCGGGGAGAACTGTATTGAAGGAAAAAATGCCAAAAACATGATATATAAGTATTGTTGCAATATATGTATCTCGTTATGTGAGAGGAAACCATATAATACGAAAGTTGAGACTAAGCCAAACGAAAGAATGTGAAACTCGTAGTACAGTGGAGCCCCCATCCTAGCTGCTAATCGGTTCCGCAGAAATAGAGCTAGGATTGAAACAGCCAAGATCGGGGCACTGTTCTTATGGGGAAAATTCAATTGGTTCCGTGCTCATGCCAAAATTTGCGTCTTTTTCTATTTTTTGCCTATGAAAACATGTTTTATTGTACACAAATTAAATTTTATGCATTATACTGTATCATATAATACACCATAGGCCTAGAATAAGTTTTTAATAACTAGAAAAAAAAGGCCCAATATCTAAACAATTACCTCACTTTTTCCCAGTGTTAGGCTATGAAAACATGTTTTTTGTCTAGGCTACATCAAGTAGCCTAGGCCTAAATCTTATGCATTGTAAATAATAATATAGACATGGCTAAATGACAGTCCTAACCATAAATACTGTAGATTGGGGCATTGTTTCTATCATGCAATTTTTTTTAGGCCTAGCCTAGGCCTAGGTTCTAAATTCGTCCAGCCACCCCTCAAGTACCCATTTCGCCCCAAATACATTCAATAAATACATATTATGAGGAAAAGACGTATAAATACGTATTATGAGAAGATTACTTACCACACAGATTTTATTATAAATCATTGTCATATTTAGCCTAGCCTAGGCTAACATCGTCTAGGCTAGGCATTTCAATCGCTTTCGTCCGACATGGACTGGTCTTTGCTCTGTGTTTTGAGCATGAAATTCCTTCATTGCTACCACCAGGCCAACCATCCCTATCACTAGATGTACTAGAGGTTATAATAAACGTGAGAGATAAGGGGTTCAGGCACAAAAAGGCTTGCAAACGGTTGTTTTGTCAACACAGATACTAGCTAAACTGCAAGCGTCTGCTTAGTGATGACGTCATACAAAGATGGCGTCATCTTGTGCATTTGACGATCGGATCTCGGATTCACTCGGATTTCGTCTCTAAACGGCAAGCGCCTGGCAGATTCTTTTGTTATGTTAAAACAAAATTATTGTTTTTGTTTGTTTTCTAGTTTTATGTTGAGTTTTTCGTTATTTATGCTATTTTTTCGGGTTTCGGCTGGGATTTTGATGCGAGAATTGAGGCTTTTGGCGCGAGAATTGAAATTGGGAATATTTGGTGTGTGGTGCGAGAATTGAATCAATGAAGACCGGTGTAGCGAAAATGGGGGCTCCACTGTACAGTAGGGTCCCGCATAATACGAGTAATTGGTCGATAAACGAGGGCGTTCTATGCGATTTCATTCTATGTGAACACGGCATTTTGGTGGCCCAATATCGTCAATGTTCACTGTAAGCGTAAATTTCCGTCAGGAGCGTACGATATTTCGTACGTTTTGTACGATATTTCGGCGCTCTATATGAAAGCGTACGATATTTTGTACGTTTTGTACGATATTTCGGCGCTCTATATGAAAACTCCTCGGATTTGCCCCACTTTGGCGGCGGACTCGTTTTATGTGATCACATTCGTTCTTATCGAAAATTAAATATTAATATTTTAGGTCGCTCGTTTTAATCGAGACTCGTTTTATCTGAACACGTTTTATGCGGGACCCTACTGTATATGATAATGACAATACGTCATGGGGGAGTGAGGGGGGGCTTTGCATATTATTGTATTCAATGGCATTCAAAATAGACGGGAACATGATTGCAAGCATCCGACCTCGCATCCGACGTCGCCGCCGCCGCCGCCGCCGCCGCCGCCGCCGCCGCCGCCGCCGCCGCCGTCATGTTTACGTTTGTCGATCGCCGTGGTTAAGTTCGCGTCTACAGTATTTTGACGGCGATTTTTTCGTTTATTTGCCCCCTGCTGGCAATATATAAGATGATAATATGTCATGGGGGGGTGAGGCCAACATATTATTGTATCCAAAGGCAGTCAAAATAGGCGGGAACATGAAGGCAAGCTTCCGACACCGCTCCGCGTAGTGTAAACAAGGCTGGCGGTACGCCCGAACTCTACATTCTACCCACGGACGCTTTCAAGCACACTGATTTTAGAAGGACGCCCGGGCTCCGGGCCTTCGCAAGGTGCGTCCTTTTGAAATGCTGCCCGGGCAGGAAGAGTTAATGACTAGTGAACGGCTAAAACAACAAAAGCTAAAAATACACCCTGTACAAGCTCTGAAATACTTCCTAACCAGCTTAACACCTTCCAAATATAACAAAGACTCACTGTGGAAGGCGAAAAGGGAGGCAGGAAAAGAGACTGAAGGGGCACACTAGAGCAAAAAAAAGATGTGTTGCCCCTGCCGATCGCTGATCACGAAGAACGAAGCGTGTGCTCGGGAGAGACGCTGAAGCTCGGAACAAGTGAGGAATGCGAAGTGCACTTGGTAAGACGCTGAATATTTTTCATTGTATTATTATTTTATTACTTCATAGTGGTATCTGATTCAATGACGTTTCTTAGGTATTTTAATGGTGTCGCCTATGAAGTTGGTTGTTCATTGTTGATGAGCAAGAAGTTCCCTATGAAGGGCTTGCTAAGTTAGCAATGGCGCCAAATATGAATATTGGCAGTACGTCATTGACGAAGGAGACTATCTATTTATCTATCTATTGCCGGACGCCGTGATCCCCGAAGAGGTGGCCACAAACGAAACGGCCCTATGCACCTCTGTCCCCAGTCAGTCGATGCCCCTCCTCCCATCCAGCACCGCCTTCACTCATATACTTCCTAACTCCATTCTTCCATCTCTCATTCGGTCTACCTCTCCCTCTCTGTCCTTCCACCTCACTCTCGTACACTCTCTTAGTCATTCTCTCGCTTCCCATATGTTCCACATGGCCGAACCATCTCAAGGTGTTCCTTTTCACAATTTCCAGCACATCTACATCCACACCACACCTCTCTCATACTTCCTCACTCGTCTGTCTATCTCTCCATATGACTCCGCACGCACTTCTCAAGTAACTCATTTCCACCACTCTCACTCTTGGTTTAAATCTCTTCACCAACGTCCATGCTACGCTCCCGTAAGTTCAATGTCGGGATTACCACACTGTCATGCAAGGACTTCTTTACTTCCATGCTGACCACCCTATTTCTTGTTATTGCTTTCAGCGTTCCTACAACCCTCTTCCCCTGTTGCACCCTCTCCCACACTTCTTCATCCATACTCCCATCTTTACTCAACACACTGCCCAAATACTTAAATGAGCTGACATTCTCCATAACCAGACCTTGCTCTTCCTCGCATTTACCTTCAGATTCAGTTTTTCACACACTGTTACAAACATATTTACCAGCCCCTGCAACTCCCCTGCACTATCGCTCATCAGAACTGTATCATCAGCAAACAGCAGTACAGGCAACTTCCACTTCTTTCCTTCCCTTATCAGAGGTACACCAACATCCACTGCTCTTCCTTGTATTTATTTCATGGCTCCATCCATATATATATTGAACAGCCATGGGTATATCACACACCCTTGCTTTAACCCAACATTCAGATCAAAGAACTCGCTCTGCTCTTCTCCACACATACTGATGCCTTTGCACCCTCATACATTCTCTTCACTGCTTTCAGCAACTTGCCCTCTACTCATTATATTCTCAGTACTTTCCACAAACCTTCTCTATCCACTCTGTCAAGTCCATAAAGGCAACATACAACTTATGTCCCTTCTCCAGATATTTCTCTACAACACATTTTAGGACAAAAATCTGATCTACACATCCTCTTCCCTTCCTAAACCAGCCCTGCTCGTCACCTATCCATTTCTACGTTCTCGCTCTGACTCTCTCAATCACTACCCTACTGTACACCTTCCCTACTACGCTTAGAAGGCGTTAGACTTGCGGAGCAACAGCCATTACTATACAATGAAGCCTTGTTATTGGCACTGGCATTGTTTTCATATAACAGCGCTGTGACAGGGCTTCATTGTTTTAGTCCAAGTTGCCCAAAATGGCGGCACACTGGCGGTGGATGTTGCTCCCTCCGGACCCGGACCTGGCGCCTTGGGCCCAACCTGCACGAAATGGATCCAGAGGGTACAGTGCGTAGTGTTTCTCCGGACTGGCACTCTCCGCCCAACAGTATAGGGGCCCGAACCTAGTGGTAGCGCTCCAGGAGGCTGCCCTGTCGTTGGGTGAAAAATTCCAGACCAGTCGTAGTGCCGTGTACGCGCACGGGGTGCGACCCTGCGGCTGGTTCTGATGGGGCGCACCAAGGCCACTGGATCCTACCCCCTTGTAATCTCTTGGGGGAAGGTGCTGGGAATGGTCCTCGGGGTAGACTGGAGACGGAGTTCTGGGCTGGGGGGGGGATGCCCATTTGCCAGCCTAATCACCAATTATGACTAAACCTAAAGAGAGACAACGTAAGTCCGATGATCCAAAACAGCACAGGATACGGACAAATGCCCCCCACAGTCTCAGACTTGCTAGTGTGAATGTTGGTAGTTTGAATCTGCGTGCAAATGAAGTGGCTGAGATGTGTGAGAGGAGGCGAGTGGACGTCTGATGTGCCCAGGAAACACTCTGGAAAGAGTATGGGGCACAGTGGATTGTTGGAAGAAAGAAAAGATATAGGATCTACTGAAAGGGGGTTGAGACTGATAAAGCGAAAAGAGGAGTGGGTGTTCTGGTGGCTGAAGAGTGGGCGGAAAGTGTGCTTCAGATTACGAGAGTTAGTGAAAGGCTGATTGTTTTGAAGTTGAAAGTTGGTGAAAGAATTCTGAATGTGATATCTGCATATGCCCCACAGGCTAATTTCTAAACTACCCTCCTTCGGTTTCTATCCCTCCAGCTGTGCCTTTGTCTCTAATTTCCTTTCTGGCCGTTCCATAGCTGCGGTTATGGACGGCCATCGCTCACTTCCTCATCCTATCAACTCCGGTGTTCCTCAGGGCTCTGTCCTATCTCCCATTCTCTTCCTAATTTTCATAAATGATCTCAACTGTAACTCCAGTCCCATCCATTCATATGCAGACGCCTCTACCTTACACTACTCAATTAGTTTTCCTGAATGCCCCAGCCAGCAATCCCTCAAAGACAAATGTAATGAAGCCATGCAACACTTATCTTCTGATCTAACTACTATTTCCAATTGGGGCAGAGAAAACCTTGTTACCTTTAATGCTTCCAAACCCCAATTTCTTCATCTTACTACCCGTTCAGAACTCCCAGAGGACTATCCCTTACACTTCAACAATACAAAAATCAATCCTTCATCTTCTCTCAATATTCTCAGTGTCTCTTTTTCTTCTGCTCTCACTTGGAAGGACCATATTACCAGTCTTGCAAAGGCAGCCTCCCAGAAGCTGGGTGTGCTCAACCGCCTCAAGAGGTTCTTTACCCCTGCACAGCTTCTTGTTCTGTACAGGGGCACTGTGCATCCTTGTATTGAGTATTGTTCACATGTGTGGGGAGGATCCTCTCACACCGCACTCCCAGACAAAGTAGAAAGGAAAGCCTTTCGTATCATTAACTCCCGCCCAGTACCCAACTCTCTGCAATCTCTCTCTATTCGCCGCAATGTTGCATCTCTCTCACTATTCTATCGCTACTATAATGATCAATGTTCCTCAGAGCTTTCCAAGTGTATACCACCTTCTCTACGTATGGTACGTAGTACCCGTCTTCCCACACAATCCTACCCCTACTCTGTACAACTTTCCAACCCAAGAGTGAAACATTATTCTCAGACTTTCTTCTATTCAACTGCTGAGCTCTGGAACTCTCTCCCAGAATCAGTCTTTCCCTCTTCCTACGACTTAAATTGCTTCAAACTCTGTGTGTCCAGGCATTTTGGCTTGAACGTCCCTTGATTTTAGCCCTGTCACTTTTTCAACTTTGGGGGAGGCATTCAATACAGGCAGTTCTGCCTTTTGTCTCCCTCACTCGCATAGAAAAAAGAAAGAAAAAAAGGCTGACCTACAGAAAGAGATAAAAGAGGAATCTGGAATGACACCGTCAGTGTCATTTCAGGCCTCTCGGAGAATGAAATAACAATCCTGGGAGGGGACACGAATGGTCACGTAGGAGTATCTGCAGATGGATACGAGGAAGTACATGGAGGAAATGGTTATGGAAGGAGGAATCTGGAAGGCGAATATATACTGGAGTCCTGCGTTGCACTCAACATGGTTGTGTGTAACACGAAGTTCAAGAAAAGACAGAGCCATCTGGTCACATATAACTCTTGGGTCTCCAGTAGCCAGATAGATTACTTCTTAGTTAACAGGAAAGACGAAACTGGTTCGGGATGTAAAGGTCATCCCGACCGAAGAATGTATCCCCCGGCATAAGCTACTTGTACAAAGGAGTACAAAGGAAATCAAGCAACAACATATCTAGTGACCCTTCTAGGCTGCTTGTCCTCCAAAACACTGAGGATCAAGGATACTTGTGTGCGACATGAGCTTATACAGAGATCCTGAGCGGAAGAAGGTATACATGCCCAAAATGAGAGTGTGGATGTTGAAGAATGAGGAAGTTAGGGATAGGTTTCATAGTGAACTGCAGAAAATTAATAGAAATAGGGAAGCTAGGCCTAGCGATGTAAATAGTCAATGGAATTTCCTTAGGCATAGCCTTCTCGCTGCCACTGATAAAGTTTGTGGGAAAACAAAGGGTCACCCCAGGAATATGACCTCCTGGTGGTGGAACGATGAGGTAGAAAATGCTGTGAAAGGGAAAAGGAGATGCTTCAAAGCATGGAAGAAGGGAGGCAGTAAGGAGAAATACCAGGCAGCTAAACGAACTGCCAGAAGAGGTATTTACAATGCTAAAAAAGGCATTAAGAACCTGGTCAACCTAGCTAGGTGAGTTAAAAATGACAGTAGGGATATTATAGGTGAATAGTGTATTAGAAACGATAATGGGAAGATTGTGTATGCAGAAGATGAAATCAGAGAAGCATGGAAGGCACACCATGAATGATTGCTAATTGTAGAGTTTGAATGGGATAAGGAACAACTTAGTATAAAAAAAACAATATCTGGACCCCCTCCTTTGATAGCACCAGATGTAGTGAGCGACACAATCAATAAAATGAAGGACGGTAAAGCTCCAGGGTGCTCTGACATTGTCGCTGAGATGACAAAAGCCTCAGGGGAGACTAGTGTCAGCTTAGTCACTGAGATGATAAACACAATTATTAAAGATGAGAAAATCGCCGAGGATTGGCACAAAAGTCTAATAGTAAATAATTTATATACAAAGGAAAAGGGGATGTGCTAGATAGAGGTAATTATAGGGGCCTGAAAATGCTTGACCAAATCATGAAGGTCTGTGAGAGAGTCTTTGAGGGTTTGATCAGGCAAAGCATCTCCATTGATGATATGCAGTTTGGTTTTATGCCAGGACGTGGTACAACCGATGCTATCTTCATAGTCAGGCATATAAAGGAAAGATACTTTCTAAAAGGCAAGGATCTTTACTTTGTGTGTGTAGACCTGGAGAAGGCCTTTGACAGGGTGCCTAGAGATGTTGTGCAGTGGGCTATGAGGAAACTTGGTGTGGAAGAGTGGCTGGTGCGTGTGATAATGAAGATGTATGAGGATTCGCGAACTGTGGTGAGGGTGAAAGGTGTACCGATTGAGGAGTTCACATTGCAGAGTTGCCTGATCTTAACTCATTCAAATCCAACTTCACTACTGCTTCATCCATTCCACCATTAAAATCTCCGACTGGCAATCTTGTAAGTGACCCACGAGGTAAAGCTATCCTTCTTGCGGATATTTTCTCCACCAACTCAACCTTAGATGAAATAAATCAAGATGTCCCTATACTTAATTTTAATTCGCCTGAAATTCCCGCACTTAAGATCCACACCAGACATGTCAAAACTATTTTGCAGAATCTCTCAGTAGATAAGGCTCCTGGTCCAGATGAAATTCCTCCAATAGTACTTAAGAATTGCTCCTTGGTGCTCGCTCCTGTATTGGCAAAAAATTTCCGTCTGTGTACTCATACCTCATGCTTCCCAGTACCCTGGAAAGAAGCAAACATCCATCCAGTTCCTAAAAAAGGTGCTTCTTCAGATCCATCAAACTACAGACCAATAGCTATAACTTCCACTCTTGGTAAAGTCTTTGAAATTATATTAAATAATCACATAATTAAGCATCTTGAGAATAATAAATTAATCATTGATAGGCAATATGGTTTTAGACGATGTCGATCAACTGCAGACATTCTTTGCCTTCTTACGCATCAAATCAACCAAGCTACAGACCAACATGGTGAAACACATACAATAGCACTGGATATATCAAAGGTATTTGATAGAGTCTGGCATCAATCCTTATTGTCGAAGATGTCACACTACGGCCTTGCATCATTAGTTCCACTAATTTCTTCTTATCTTCATAACAGAAAAATACGTGTAATGGTAGATGGCCTTTATTCTCAATTTCACTCAATAAATGCTGGTGTTCCCCAGGGATCAGTTTTGGCCCCAACTCTGTTCCTCATTCATATCAATGATCTCATATCTACCACTCATAATCCAATACATTCCTATGCAGATGACTCAACACTCCACAGTTCCTTCACATTTACCAATTCTTTCACCCAACCCGATCTTATAAATTCAAAAATAAACACTGCAATTTCTCTGAACCAGGACCTTTCTAGAATTAATGAATGGGGACAAAAGAATCTAGTTTCCTTTAATGCACAGAAAAGCAAGTACATTCAATTTTCTAACCGACAGAATCTCACTGACTCCCATATATTTTTTAATGATGTAAATATTCCCACTTCCCCTAGTATTGACATTCTCGGTGTAACATTAACTACTAACTTGAGCTGGACACATTATGTTAGAAGCATTGCTAAGAATGCCTCTAAAAAACTGGGACTCCTGTACAGAGTTCGAGAATTCTTCACTGACGAGCAGTTGGCCGTAATATATAAAAGTCATGTGTGTTCTCAGATGGATTACTGTTCACCTCTGTGGGGTGGAAGTGGAGTGGTTGCATTGAGGCAGTTGGACAAAATTCAAATTAAAGCTATTAGATTAATCAATAACCCTGCAATCACACAGGACCTTCCTACATTATCCATACGAAGAAACGTTGCATCCCTTGCATTATTCTACAGATATTTTCACAGCAATTGTTCCGAGGAACTTCCTTCAATTGTGCCGCCTCTCCACATCTTTCCCCGTAGAACTAGGGCAGCTGAGAGCGCCCATGAATATACACTTTCTCCTCCACAATGCAGAACTTCTGCTTATCAGAATTAATTTATCCCCAGAGCTACTACTCTTTGGAATTTACTTCCCTCGAATTGCTTTCCATATACAGTACTTACAATCTACAAATGTTTAAATCCAGTTGTTACAAACATTTTATGAATGGAGGATGCCTTTAGGCAGATGGACCTTTTTGTTTTATCTGTGTTTTTCCTTCCTCCGTTCATTGTCTCTTTTAAAAAAAAAAAAAAAAAAAAAAAAACAGTCCGTGTTGAGTTCATCAGGGTTCAGTGTTAAGCCCCCTCCTCTTTATTATGGTCCTGGAGGCAGTGTCTAGAGATATTAGATCCGGACATCCCCTTGGGAACTGCTTTATGCAGACGATTTAGTCCTAATAGCTGACAATGTGCAAGATGCTGAGGCCAAATTCAGAAGATGAAGAGAGGGCATGGCGAGCAAAGGTTTAAGAGTCAATATTAACAAAACCAAGGTTATGCATTGTAGATTGAGACGAGGCAATGTGGAAAAGAGCGGTGCATACCCATGTGCAATGTGTGGAAAGGGTGTGGGCGATAACTCTATTCGGTGTAGCATGGGAGTAAGCCCTGTAGTAGAATAAAAGGACCCCTGCCGAAGGATAAGTCAGAAATCGAGAAATTTGAGTGCGTAGTGTGCAAGGCCGAGTTTTTGTTAAATAATGATCCTGTGGCTGTGAATTTTGTAAATGCGTCATTGGAGATGGTGGACAAGCTTTGTTACCTAGGAGATACCATCTCTGCCGGTGGTGGGGCCGAGGCTGCCACTGTCGCTAGAATTAGATGTGGTTGGGGGAAGTTCAGCGAACTGCTGCCAATTCTGACCATGAAAAGAATGCCTCTCCCCCTGAAGGGAAAGGTGTATGCCTTATGTGTTAGAAGTGCAATGACGTATGCCTCAGAAACATGGGCCGTTAAAGTAGAGGATGTCAACAGAATGGAACGTAATGAGATGAGAATGGCGAGATGGATGTGTGGGGCCAAGCTGCAGGATAGAATAACAAATGATGAGCTGAAGAGACGTTTAGGTATAAAGAGTATTAGCAAGGAGATGCGTACAAGTAGACTGGGATGGTATGGGCATGTGGAGAGAATGGATGAACAAAATTGGGTGAAAAGATGCAGGTCTGTGATTGTGGATGGAGCTGCATCAAGGGGTGGACCGAGGAAGACCTGGGATCGGACTATACGAGCCGATCTCAAATTTAAAAACTTGACAAGTGAAGCACCCCTTAACAGGGTTGCCTGTAACGCCGCCATTAGGACGAGAGACTGAGACTGCATGTACAGTATGTGTGGAGCACTCAGTCTTAAAATTTTATGTATGTGTGTATGTATTCCCCGGTGGTTACCACACACTCCTCTTTCCCCTTTCCCCATACTATTGTACACTCCAACTACACTCCAACTACTGAAAGGCAACCCCGTCTAAGCCGTTACATTGCATGTAATGGAAAAATTACGTTAAACCATTGTATGTATGTATGTACAGTATGTATACCCATTCGATCACTATCTCACCCCATACCTCAGCATTTCCTCACACACTCCATCTATTCCTGATACTTTCCCCATCTTCACTCTTTTCATGGCTTCACACACTTCTGACCTCCTGATCCCCACCTCCTCCTCCACTACTTCTTTTCTTCTCCCTCCCGTACCCCATCCAACTAAGTTTGCTGGTGCTTCATTTCTTACATTTAGCAATTTGTTGAAGTACTTCCTCCATCTTTCGACTCTCTCTTGCTTCTCGGCTATCACTCGCCCATTCTTATCTTTCACACCCTATCAAATATTTATTCATGCTTAATTACTCCCCTAATAATTATATATTTCAAGTAACTTTTATGTTTGTATATTACCAATCTTTCTTGTCCCTTCACATTTACTGTTTTATTAAAAAAAAAATCTATTTTTAGTTGGTTTTAATATTATTGAGGTAGTTTTTTAGTTGATTTTTTGACAAGCAAATGCCCTGTTTGGAGGTATCATGTCCAGGCCTCAAGTCCTCCTTGGTAAGCTGCCGGCCAGGATCCTTGCGGGGTGGAGGAATACAGCAGAAAAGTGGTGGAAATGTTGTTCGGGTGAAAGACAGTGTGCTCCGAGTCTGTGACTTCAATGCCAATGGTATCAATGATTTTGTTAAGAGTGTATGATGCGAGAGCTTAAAGATGGAAGTGTGGCTGTGTGTGGTGGGTGAGAAGCATCTGCTAGGATCGGGAGTGTGGGATGGTGAGAGTGAGAATGATCTGTGGGCTTGGGAAGGATGGATTTTCTGGTCTGGTATGGATGCAGGATGTAAGCAAAAAAACAGGAAAGGGTAGCTGTGATTTTGTCAGACAGGATGAGGAATAAACTATGGATGCGTGGAACCAAGAATTATGTGGTGTGAGTGCAAGATAGGATAACTGTACTGTACAACAACAACAACATATGGAAGAGGAGAGGAAAGCTATTGCAGGTATAAAGGAAAATCTAAATACTTCTTTTCATATGCCAAACTAAAGGCTAAATCAGCATCAAACATCGGCCCACTAAGCAAAGGGGATGGGTCATTCACAGGGGACAAAAAGGAAATGAGCAAACTCTTACGCCGGCAGTATGAAATGGCCTTCAGTGAGCCTGATGAAACAAAAGCCATCAGAGACCAAAATATATTTTTCATGGAAACCTCCCCCACGGAAGCCCCCCAGATGCTGGATATTGATTTCGGTCCAAAAGACATAGAAGATGCCATTTCCAACATGCCATCCCACTTGGCACAGGCCCGGACTCATGGAATTCGATCCCAATGAAGAAATGTAAGGAAAACCTCTCAAAACCTCTGGCTATAATGTGGAGGAGTCTAGACACTGGTGAAATACCAGATAGCTTAAAAAACGCAATAATTGCCCCACTGCATAAAGGAGGGAGTAAAGCACTACCAAAAAACTACCGCCCGGTAGCTCTAACCTCCCACATCATTAAAGTTTTCGAGCGAGTCCTGCGAAGCAAAATCTCAGCATTCATGGAGGCAAATGAACTACACAACACCGGTCAACATGGGTTCAGAGCGGGAAGATCATGTCTCTCACAACTTTTGGAACATTATGACAAAATTCTTAAAGCGCTAGAAGAAAAGAAAAACGTTGATGTCATCTACACCGATTTTGCTAAGGCATTTGATAAATGTGACCATGGTATAATAGCCCACAAACTAAAAGCAAAAGGTATAACGGGGAAAATCGGACGGTGGATATACAATTTCCTCGTAAATTGGAAACAATCAGTAGCAGTAAACCAAGTCACATCTGAGCCTTCAGATGTAAAAAGCTCAGTGCCCCAAGGAACAGTGCTAGCGCCCCTTCTGTTCCTCATTCTAATTTGCGACATAGATACCAACACAAGACACAGTACGGTGTCGTCTTTTGCGGATGACACAAAACTAAGCAAGATAGTAAACACACAAGAGGACACGGGCCAGCTGCAGGAAGACATAAATGCAGTGTTCCAGTGGACCAGGGAAAACAACATGCAATTCAATGAAGAAAAATTCCAAATAATAAGGTACGGAGATAATAATGTTGTTAAAGAGAACACAAACTACCTAACAGAATCTAACCACATAATAGAATGGAATGACAGTGTGAAAGACCTTGGGGTGTTAATGTCTGAAAATATGGGTTTCAAAGAACATAACCAGGTCAAAGTTGCGGCTGTGAAACGTCCAATGGGTTGGATTCTGCGTACATTTAAAACATGCGGTGAATTACCTATGATAACGCTCTTCAAATCTCTAGTGCTACCGCGGCTTGAATGCTGTAGCGTATTAACATCCCCATACAAAGCATGTGAAATAAATGACTTAGAGAGTGTACTGTACAAAGAAATTTCACTTCGCATATAAGTTCGGTAAAACAGCTACACTATTGGGATCGTTTAAGAGCACTGAACCTGTACTCGCTGGAACGTAGAAGAGAACGTTACCTAGTAATATACACGTGGAAAAATGCAGAGGGTTTAGTACCAAACCTACATACTCCGATAGTCATGAAATTCAATGATAGGAGAGGCTGGGAATGCAATATTTCCCGGATGAATAACAGGGGTGCTATGGGCTCTCTGCGAGAGGGCTGGTTAGCACACAGAGGCCCACGTCTCTTCAACAAACTCCCACGGCGAGTAAGAGACATGAGGGGCGTCTCTTTAGACAACTTCAAGAGAGCCCTCGATGTCGAACTGCAAAAAGTGCCAGACGAGCCCATCTTCTCTTCAAACAGTCTGGCGCACCAATACACAACCCACAACCAGGGGCGACGCGCTCCTCAGTGCTGCTAGGAGAGTGGCGAACACAACCTAAGGTAACCTAAGGTAAGGTATAGTATAATCTATCTATTGCCAGACGCCGTGATCCCCAAAGGGATGGCCACAAAACGAATCGCCCCCAGGCACCTCTGTCCCCAGTCAGTTGACGCCCCTCCTCCCATTCAGCACTGCTTTCACGCATATAGTATAATACTACTAGTATAATACTACTAGTTGTTGTTGTTGTCATTCCCTAAGCTGCCTGGCCGAACAGCTCTGAGTCCCTAAGGAAGGCCATGGCCACCATCGGGCTTTCCCACAGGGCTTTAAAGGAGTGTAGATTATGATATTGGCGTAAGTGATTGTGTAGAATGCAGTCTTCTATGATGTGTTTTATAGTAATAAGTTGTCATTACAGTTTTGGTGTTAATTGTATAGCTTTTTAATCCTTTAATTAATACGCACCCTTAAAAGGCTGAATACAATCTTAAATTTTAACTTCATTTTATATAGTACTGGTATATTAAACTTGATACCATAAATTTTACATTGATGTCCTTCAATATTTTAGAATTACAGTAAAATCTTGCTTTTTCGGACTAATCTAGGGGGCAACCCTGTATGATACCTTGTATTCTTCTGAAATATAAAACTCTGACCAGCGCTTCCTTCTTTCTGACCTTCTTTCAAAGACCAAGGCAAGAGTCCAAACCATATAATTATACAGTCCTGTACAGTACTTGTATTCAAACATTTACCTTGGTATTTTGGATTTTGTCCTGCAGATTAAGGTGAGAGTCTTAACTATAAACCTATACCCTGTTCCAAATAAGTACTGTAGGCGAAAACTCTTGAACATTAATCTCTATTCCTCACAAACGACTAGAGTAATCGAGCTAATATTTCTACCATTTGGGAAGGGTCAGCCAGGGAATAGGTGTGGAAATTTACCACCCATTTGCTCCAGCCCTTTTTTTAGTTACAGAGGTTAGGATTTATGATTTCTGGACTACCTATTTGGAACAGGGTATAGTCTGAAAGCTCTTGATTTCCAAAAATACAGAATAGTAAAAAGGTTGCGTCTGCTACCGCCGCCGCCAACACCGTGAACGACCGCAGCAGTGCAAGTACTGGTACTGAGCTGGATACATAGGCCTAGTTTGCCTTTTTCCAGAGGATCTACTGTAAGAAACTGTAAGAAAAGCACATTATCCGAAAGCGCATGATTTTACTTGACACACTAAATAGTTTAATACTGTATTGTACATCCATTTACAATGTATTTAGATAATTTATATCCTGCATATGTGTACAATGTGGTGTAACAACAATTCAAATGGAACATAATTTGATACATACTGTATGTGAATGTTTTGTTTTGTTTTCTTACTATTTAGTCATTGTTTTCTAAATTATTTTGACTAGATGCATATACATAAGTTTCAACATACTGTCAGGCGTGTATTATGACGGTTGAACCTACTACTTACGTGAAGAGTCTTGGAGGCTTGGCTGGCGGCATCTTTAGTCCCGGAGAGGCAGCCTCCTCAGTAGTGGCATCCCCAGGGGTGGTGGCGGCACTGTTGGTCAGCCCGGCACTGTGGGACTCTAGCTGAGGGTTGTGTGTGTGTTGTATCACCAAGCGGCCCGTGGGTTGGTCCCCGGGGCTGGACAGGACCGGGCTGTGGCCACCCCCTCGCAGCAGGGAGTTGGTCACACCCCCGGGGATAATCAGTGGATGTTTACGTTGGTGCCGGGGCTTGGTCAGGCTGCCAGTGGGGCGAGTGCGGTCTCTGGGGGGCAACGGCAAGAGGTTTACCGAGTCCAGGCTGGCACTGTCGGCACTATTGGCATCAGGGGTGCCACAGGATTCACCGGAGTCCCCCCCTGCTCCCCGGTGAGCTGAATTTGGGATCACCAGCGGGGAGGGTTTGGGCTTGACGGGGGGCGGCACCTTATTGTGCTTGAAGCCTTTGGGGAGAGTTTGGTGAGTGGAGAGGTCCGGTGAGGCAGGGATATGTCCGGAGGAAGACATTCCGTTCTCCCTGATCCCACCACCTCCCCGCATACCATGACTGCGCTCTATAGTGCTGAAGCCAGAGCCAAAGTTGTGTTTGTTACCGCGGATCTTGGGCCGGACCGTGACTCCCGCCCGTAACATCCTCAGGGGGTTGTGCTCTGCTGGCTCTGGGTCAGGAAATCCCATGGGGTGGTCTGATTCCCCTCCAACCCCTCGGCACCCTCGAGGCTCACAATCCAGTCCAGGGCGATCCACTAGAGAGTTGTACACTTCCTTCGCCTCCTCTGTTATGCTCGACTGTGCCCAGCAAATGAAATGAAACAAATACACTAACAACAAAAACAAAAATGTGAGATTTGATATAAATTTAAATAAAATGTGAGTTTTGAAGAAAATAGCAATTAGCATACAGGTACCAGTTACATAGGTAGTATGATTTATCTCTACTGTGGTTTGCATTACAAAAATGTTTAATATACTATACATGCAAGACTAATGCTGTTATTTATAGAACTGTACCATAGATTAAAAAAAATCATGCATATCAAAGAATGCTATAATGAAAGAAGATGGATGAAAAGTAGTTGAATGAACAGCAATGTTTCATAGTTGTATTATTTCTATCCAAATGAGTGTATGTATTTTATTATTCAGATACATCATACACATTAAAATGTTAATGTAAATGCAAGATATATTGAATAGTATACAGCTGGTCCTTATGTAACGCGGCCAATTAAGACCGACTGTGCGGCTTCTTATAGAAAAATACGTTACAGAAACAATATGTTTACACATTAAAGATACTGTACCTACTCATTCTGGCCATTTTGCCAAAGTCCCCTATTTCGCCCTTTTGGCCACCCAAACCCGACAAAAATCATCCCTTATTGATAACGAACATACATGTCGGTCTGACTCAATCAGTGAATCCATGTGTAGTGATGGGAGGGAGAGAGGCCAGCCATCTTTAGAGAGAATCTTCACACCACAAGAAACATGAGTCCATTGACTTTGAAAGGGGAAAATCATTATAACCACAATAGCTTGCATAAGGGATGAATTGGACAATACCACTGTCAATGAGGAATTTTCAGTTGAATTCCATCCAGGTTGTGCAGATTATACTGTCACTTCTTTTCATCCCCCTGAATAAGAAATTTTGCCCACTTGATGGATTAAATGTGTCACAAATGCCAGTTGTGTACAAGTATGCAGAAGAATTTATTTGTAAAACAATAAACCCTCTGGCTCTGGCTAAAACCTAAGCTTAAGTAAGTACCACTACTGTTCACTCCCAAGCAGTATTTGCACTACCACCAAACCATAAACCTATGTTATCGGTCTCTTTTACCCCACAATAATTGCTTCTACATGCAATGTTTCATACATCCAAAGCTAGAGCAAGACTCATACTAATATAAAACTGGAAAAAAAAATCCCTAAGATAAACTTATCACATTGAAAAATGCTATACTGTATAAAGAAGATTTAATAGTTTTTCTGCATTTACACCATCACAATTTCATTACATTCTGATCAGTACATTTTGTGTTTAATTAAATAAGAAGCATTTGCATTTTTCACACTCATTCCAAATGTCATCAGAAATAATTTATCAAGAGTTGTTTTTATATGAATGAAATACAAATCGGTACTTGGCGAAGAAAATGTTATCCATACATTACCTATCTATCCCTCTCACTCTTGGTTTGTCTCTCTAACAACGTCCATGCTTCACTCCCGTATGTCAATGTCGGGATTACCACACTATCATGGAAGGACTTCTTTACTTCCATGCTGACTACCCTGTTTCTTGTTACTGCTTTCAGCGTTCCTACAACCCTCTTCCCCTGTTGGAGCCTCTACCGCACTTCTTCATCCATACTCCCATCTGTACTCAACACACTGCCCAAATACTTAAATTACCTGACATTTTCCATAGCCTGACTGTTCAACCTCACCTCACACTCTGTGACTGCACCCCTTTCAAAGACCATAACTTACTCTTCCCCGCATTTACCTTAAGATTCCGTTTTTCACACACTGTTCCAAACATATTTACCAGACCCTGCAACTCCCATTCACTATGGCTCATCAGAACTGTATCATCGGCAAACAGCAGTACAATACAGGCCACTTCCACTCGTTTCCTTTCCTTATCAGCAGTACACCAACATCCACTACTCTTCCTTGTATTTCTTTCATGACTCCATTCATATATATATTGAACAACCATGGGGACATAACACACACTTGTAACCCAACATTAAAATCAAAGAACTCGCTCTGTTCGTTCTCCACACATAATTTCCAGAGCAGTTTCTTACACTCCCTCCATTTTACACTTAAAGTCCTTCCAAATTCCTCATCTACTCTTCTCTTACATTCTTTTACTACTCTCTTCACCACTCACTTTTTCTCCAAATACATCTTTGTATGTATCTTTCCTTTTTCTGTCTCTCCAAATCTTCATTCCCTCTACTACCCAGCCACCCTATATGCTTTCTTCTTATCTTCAACAGCTAGTTTTACCTCTTCAGTCGATCATGCTGTACCCTTCACTCCCCTCCCTCTTCTCCTAACTCAACATACCTCCTCACATGCTGCACACATCTCATCCTTAAACACTTTGCTCGCCTCTTTCACTTCTTCCTAAACTACCTAATAAAAACTATCTCGTCGTCTTTCTACTGCTCTCTTAAACTCCTCATCCTGTAACCTCTCCACCCTCTTCACCACTCCACCTCCCTCCTGCCTACCCTTTAGCTATCTTTACCCACTTCTTCTGTATCCTAATTTTAGCTACTAACAGTAAACTCCCTTTTATCCAAAATTCATATACAATATCCAAAAATTTCAGTTAACCAAAGTTTTTGCTATTCGTATTTTTCACTTATTTAAGCCTCTCTGGGTGCTTAATTGCATCAATTTAACCCCTCTGAAGTAGATATACTATACTGTAGCTTGAATTAGATGATAATTTGAAGTTAAGATAGCCAAGAAATGGTTTGAAATGCATTGAAAACAGTATATTTGGCCATTTGTACACATATTTAGCTCTATATAGAGGGACTCGTTTATCCGTAAAAATCGCTTATCCAAAATGTCAAGACTCATGATTTTTGGATAAAAGGGAGTTTACTGTACTACATAATGGTCTGACAACCCCCCCCCCCAATACCCCAATATACCCTAGCATCTAGCACAGAATTCTTCATTCGTTCACCCAAATATACATAATCAATCAGTGCCTTTCGTTCTACTTTCTTGCTCTCCCTCCTCCACTCCACTTTCCATGTGTACCTGTGTATCATTCTGTGTCGGAAGAAGGTGTTGGCTATCAACATCCTCCTCCCCACACATACATCCACAAGTGCACTGCCATTCCTATCTACCTCTGGTGGGTGCCCAACCCTGAAAGTGGTTGAAATAGGGGAGCTATCCCCCCGCCAAAGGCGGCTTTCTAGGGCCTTTCCTAGCTGATGCTGAGAGGATTGGGTTCTAGTCATGTGGTGATGGGCTGGTCTATCAGAGTGAGAACTGAGCGATCTCTGCCATACCCATAGCTTAGTCTGACTGTTCCTTTTACTTATATATTTTCTAGATCTCAAGTGACGGCGTCTCTTCCGTGGATTGACCTCCCAATCTACCAAGATTGGAAGCCAAAGCGTCACATTTTTCTTTGCCCCTCAACTTTCTCTTCATAATTGCTGAGGGGCACAGGGCCCTAGGTGGGTCTTTGGTTTCCCGGGCGTTTCCGCACCCTCCTCAGCTCCCCGCCATGGAGTGGCTTCGGTCACCCAGGCTTTATTGTGGTCGGCAGGGAGGGTTCTGTGGGGGCGCTCGGTTATGGCCTTGGCCTTGCTCGGGGCCTTGGGGCTGTTCGGCCAGGCAGCTTGGGGAACAACAACAACAACAACCTCTGACGATATACCCCACCCTCCCACCACCCCATCTACTTTACTATCGCCCACCTTTCCCTTCATATCCCCAATCAAAAATATTATTTCGCTCTTGCCAAACTTATCCAGGCACGCCTCAAAATTCACCCAGAACTCCTCTTTCTCTTTCAGGTTTATCCTCTGTTTGAGCATACACACACACAACAACCCACATTTGTATTCCTACTTTCATTCTTACCCACACAATCCTTGCACCTACAGGACCATAGTCCCTTACACACTCCTTCCATTTGCTACAGTACTTACAAACAAACACGCACCTTCTTTCGCTCTCTCATTCTTGTTTACTCCAGCACACACGCCTATTCCTCATTCCCATTCTTTCACAAATGTACCTTTCCATTTGGTCTCAGTCATTCAGCATACATCCAGCCTGGCATTCACAAATACTTAGAGAACCTCTCTCTCTCTTTTGTTTCATCATTCATGCCTCTTACATTCCATGTGGCAATCCCTAAGCAGTCATTGTCCGGTCGGTATTCGTCAACAGTAGGTTCGTCCGTGTCCGAGGCTGATTGTTCGTTTTTTGTTGCTATAGATTTTTTCCAGGTGGAGGGTTGCAAGCCCAACCGACCCAACCTCTTTAGTCGCCTTTTACGACACGCAGGAAGGCATGTGAGGCAAATTCTAACCTCTTACCCTCACTTTCCAAAAATGCAATCAGAATTTGTCTATCATTAATAGTTTATTTTATATGAATATAAGAAGTTGGCAATAGCAGTAATGTGTTAGTAACTTAATCTCTACTGTGTGAAATATCAGGGCACATCAATTTTGGACAGCATATTCATCTGTTGTACTGTGTTGGTTTGAAAATAGATGGAACATTATTTTAATTATTAACCCCTTGGCGCTCAGAACCGCGAATCAAGTTGTTTGGAGGTTTATCCTAAAGTGAACAACCATGCGAATGATGTTCCCAAAGCCAGGGGAAACCTTCAGAAATTTGCGGGCAAAAAACAAAACTCAATCCGCATGAATTTTTTGCTGTGAATAGCGATCGATGTGAAAAAAATAGGCAAGCTATTGGCAATGCTGCATCACACAGTGAAAAAATCACTACAGGCTGGAGAGCACAGTGATACTTGGGCAGTCAGACGAGCAAGTACATTAATTTGGCTGATACGTACGTCACGACACTCTCCAGTGATACCTTACCTTGTGATACCTTGTGATGAGTTCGCCACACTTCTAGCGGCACCGAGGAGCGCACCGCCCCTCGTTCTGGGTGGTGATTTGGGGCAGCAGACTATTCGAAGGGGCAGCACGCTCCCCTGCAAAGATGGGCTCGTCTGGCACTTTTTGCAGTTCGACATCGAGGGCTCTCTTGAAATTGTCTAACGAGACGCCCCTCATGTCTCTTAATCACCGTGGGAGTTTGTTGAAGAGACCTGGGCCTCTGTGTGATAACCAGCCCTCTCGCAGAGAGCCCATAGCACCCCTGTTATTCATCCGGGGGATATCGCATTCCCAGCCTCTCCTATCATTGAATTTCATGACTATCGGGATATGTAGGTTTGGTACTAAACCCGCTGCGATTTTCCACGTGTATATTATTAGGTAACATTCTCTTCTACGCTCCAGCGAGTACAGTTTCAGTGCTCTTAAAAGCTCCCAATAGTGTAGTGTAGTGACTGGTAAGTGTATATATAATATGTTATGAGAGTGTTGTGCATCATTCAAGTTATTATTTTCATAAATATAGTTAAAGTATCATAATACAGTAATAGTGTATTGTGTAAACAAACAATCTGAATTTTGAAACAGTTATGAGGGATATTTGAAGAATGCGCATTTATATATATTCATAGAAGAAAAAAAACTACAGTATTAGGCCTAGGAAGTTCATACTCTTCATACTCTACATACATACATACATACATACATACAGTCCGGTCGCCCAATATGCAAGTGCCCAGTACACGAAAACTCTCATACGCGAGGGGGGTCGAAAATAACCGAAAACTTTTATTAAGCGAGGGTTACATCTAATACACGAATGGAGAGCAAAGAAGTGGCCAAATCCGCCATTCCTCCTTAATAAGCGAGTGCGGTCTAATTTATTAGTGGCCCCTCCATCATTGACGATTATGCCTATTACATAAGGTACCCTCTTCAAACGCTCATTTACCGTAGTTTGAATCTACCGCGCAGAGCATAACAAATTTGAGGAGCCTTCATCACGAGCGCACGCAACCTCACTCATGGTTCTGTCATTATGAAATTGGGTTCTCACTACGAAAAAACTTCGTAACAAATAATAAATAAAAAGAAAATAAGAATAACCATTCATAAGCTTTCCATATACTCGTGGATGTACTTGTCTGGATATTTGACCAGACGCTGACTTCAGGCGTCATACTTCCTTCTCTGCTCTGCGCTCAACCTGCCCTGACGTGTCTCCCCACGCTCCGCTGGTTCCGCATTTGCTGCGTCCCTAGTGAGTTTTTTCTCATTTGTTTACTCTGGGATGTATCGAGTAAGGTTAGGATATGCGTAGCAGGAGTGTCATGGGCGGGTTTCCCGCAGTTCAGTGTATTTGGGTCGTGTGTTTGGGACACCTATTTCGGGTGTACCCTCGTGGTCCTGTGGTGGACGCGTGATAAATTTTTCGCGGCTATCTAGCCTAGTTATTTAGTTGGCTTTAACTACGCGTTATCAGGCTTCTTCTTATCTTTCTGATGAAGTTGCCTTATT
Organism: Paralithodes platypus; assembly: GCA_032716605.1. Taxonomy (NCBI): domain Eukaryota; kingdom Metazoa; phylum Arthropoda; class Malacostraca; order Decapoda; family Lithodidae; genus Paralithodes; species Paralithodes platypus. Next base: position 8,967,292 of record CM064499.1, on the reverse strand, counting down.
GTTTGTTTACTGACGTTCCTAGCGTATTTTTCTTCACTTAGTGAAGTTTTTTCTAGGTCCCGAGTCAGTGCATCCCTCTCCCGGGATTTTTTCTACGATGTTGTGTTGGCGGCTGTTCCTGTTGTGATATGATACAGTGCTTTTTGTTTATATTACGACGTGATTAAGTGATATTTCTGTCTGCTTAGGCCTAGCCAGCCACTCGTAGCTTTTTACATGTACAAGTGTTATTGATTTACTGTATAAATATGTAATACTGTGTCATGTGTATCCTGGATTAGTTGTGATTTGGCTTAATCCAGGGCCTATTTGTGTATATCAGATTGCGTCTGGTTAGTGTGGGTTGCCTTTTCCGGCGGGTTTTCTCGATTGCACCGAGAAAATCCGGCTGGTTGCCATTTCCGGCGGGTTTTCTCGATTGCACCGAGAAAATCCGGCTGGTTGCCGAGTTTTAATCACGCGTGATTAAAATAGGCTAGTTTGCCCCGGCGAGTGGTGGCTTGAGGGTTCTCCAGGAACTGCGTCTCTGTAGTGGAGCCTGTGTTCAGGCTTACTGTGTGTTTCCCGGCGGGATGGCTATACCCGTTTAACTAGGTGTTCATGCGGACACCGGTTGAGTATAGTTTTTCCCGGTTTTTGCAAAGCCATTGAAAAACTAGGCTGTTTTGTTTGTTTGGTCTTTCCACCCCGGCGATCTTTTGCAAAGAAGTGGGGATAGGAACAATTGGGGTTAACATTTAAATTAATTTCACACCCGGCGGTTGAACCTTGGGAGGGTGGGATTAACGGATTTGCAATTCGGTATAGTTGGCCAGACAATTGAGGGATACAATTGGGTATCGAGGCCTTCAAAATACGGCGATCTATGAAGGCTTCGAGAGAAGTCAGATCTAAAGTTTAAGATAGGCTTACCCTTTTTAACTGCGATATAATAAGGAGGCCGGCGTCTTAATATGGGTTTCCGGTGGACAAAAAACCACTGGGAAGACTGCGTCATTTATAAAGATATGCTCGTCTTTATATCATGTCAGAGGATACGCTTAAATCTTTTGGACGAGTAAAGATATTCTAAAATCTTTACATAGGAACCTACAGGGTAACAAGAGGTAATAGTGGTGTATTACGTCTTGTTGCCCGGCGGTTCATTAACACTTGTGTTAGAACATTTTGTGGTAACCTTATGAGCATTAATTCCTGGAAATTTTCTTTTTCCAGGGCGGAGTTCCGGCGGGTCAACAGAGGACCAGAAGGAGCCCGGGGGTGGGTTAGCTTTTTCCAGTCTCTGTCATGGCTACTCTAGACCCTGTTTTTGCTCTGTGCTTAACACCCTCCTGTTCAGGGATCCCTATTTTTGCGCATACACTGTGCATCAGATGCGTCAAATGCTTGGACTGGTCAAGGGGTTTGTGGGTGACTAAGAATTGTACTTTTTGTAGTCAGTTAAGTATCAAAGTCTTACAGCAAGATAATCAGGCCGCGGCGGTTGCATTGCGCGAGGTCAAACAACTCCTATCTACTTATGCTACTTCAGTGGCTCATAAAGCTCTTCAGTGCGATAACGTAGTTCTGTGGGAACGATTGATTGCTCAGCATCCCCCACTTAAACGTCCCCCTTCTAAAAGTAAAGTAAATGTGCGTAAGTCGGCAGAGACTGGGCAGGGTAAAGTGCTTATTCCCTCCCCCGGCACATCTAAGAGATCTCGAGAGCCGACACCCCTGGCGACAGCTTCCAAGTCAAAATCGAGGTCCAGGTCACGGTCTCCCCTCTGACAGCAGACACATAGTCACTCTACTTCACCTTCGAGGAAGAAGAGCAAGGAGGAGAAGACCAAGGACAGTCCTAGTGTAAAATCAAAGTCAAGGCGAAGTCACAAGTCTTCAAAAAAGGATACTCATGTACGAAAGGCCTCCCGGCGTTCGCCGGAGCCTCGTACCTCGCTTTCTGCCTCTACTCCCGACATGTCTCATGTCCAATCTGACAGGTCGGGAGTGGAGTCAGAGACTGTGGTGGGGGATATACCGGCGGACAAGTTGTCACCTAATATTATTCCAAGTTCACATGTACCAGCTTTAGAGAGTTCTACCAGCAGTTATAACCCTCTAGAGGGCTCGAGTGAGGGCTCAGTAATTGGTGCGGTACCTAGCTCACAAGTGAGTTCCGGCCAAGACCGGGGAGTTTGGAGGTACTCCCAGCCATGGAGTGACGGCTCACATCCTTCTCATGCAACACAGGTAGTGGCAGACGTCCACCGGGACGCTGAGATCCCATCGTCCATCCCGGACTTAACATGGCAGCATGAGGGGGTCCCGGCTTCGGCGGAATCCTCTCCCGAGAGGCCGGAGGAAAGGGATGAGGGTTCTATAATTTCTGAGATGGAGGTTCAAGAGTCAGGTTCATTGATAGACGACTCTCAGAGTAGGAATGATTCGCCACATAGTTCATCCTCTGCTAAATTTGTCACAGCTGATGAAATTAATGGGTTACTAGCGAATGCACTAACTAAGTTTTTTGGCCAGCAGCCGGAGACTCCTACAGTTGGTTTGGGAGCTTCCACGACAGCATCGAATGTCCGACCTCTGGCTACTTCCATTGCTTTGACACAAATTCCGCACCCTCCCCCTGTATCACCTACTATTGTTACTAGGCCAACTTCGGCGGCACTGACTACTTCCAATGTGAGAGTAGTAGCAGATGTAAATCCTCCCTCTTTAGACAAGGCACCGGTCAGAAAGGGAGCTATGCCCCTCTTATACGGGCCGGATGAGTCATGGGTAACAATGTTCCCAGCAAAGCCAGAGGTAGCACAGTCCACTATGTCAGGGGAGCTTCCGGTACCACGAGAGTGGGTAATCCAAGGGAATAAATCTAGGAAGTTAAGGGCTCTAGATATGCTGGGAAATGTACTTGATGTTAGTATTAAGGCCATCCCCAACTATTATCATCATGATTATTTTGTATATTCTTCTACACCTGCCCTACCCCCTGCGTAAGCTTCAAAACTATTTTCGGACTGGACAAAACATGATGGGTTCAATGATATCAAAGCGCTGTCGGCTCTAACCCCTGAGTTGGGTTTAAAGACATTTACAGACTCAGCCGCGAATCCAGTTTTAAAGGTGGAGCAATTGGGTCCGGGACCTTGGGTGGACTGGGAAGTCGAGGCGCAAAACTTTGCAACTACATTCACTTCTAAAGCTTCACACCAAATTCCACAAGAGAGCCATTCTTGGTTCTCTCTCCCAGTATACTCTGCCGGCGGAGTTCCCTCTGCTCTATTTGCCTTTTTAACTGCCCCTAAAATTAATCAATGCGAGCTTAAAGATCCTTTCTCTACACCTTTCACTGCTCACCTAGACCGGGAGTTTAGGCTACGGGGTAAGGCGTACAGACTATTTTCTCAGTATATTGTTACGCAACAGGTAGCAAAATCAATGCTAAGATCTGCTCAGGCTATCGCGGACACAGAAGTCCGAAAGGCGATCGAACTATCTAGACGCTTACTTCTCCAGACTTCTATTCAGTCACTAGGAGATATACGCACGGCCTTGTTAGAGGCGGTGCGGGCAAGACAAGATCTAAGGATGTCTCTAGTCCGAAAGCTCCCGGATAGGATTGCTAATCAAGTAGTAATGTCCCCAGTTCTAACTGCCTCTTTAATGTCCCCGGAGGTGTGGAGGACGGTATTTAACATGGCTCAGGCCTTGAAGCACAGTCCCGCCCCGTCTCAGAAACCTGCTTTCACTTTTACCAAGCCCAAACCAGTCGCTAAAGCTCAGTCTGGTGGGGCAAAATCCTTTCATTTGCCTAAATCCTCTTCCACCCAAGGTCAGTACAGATACAAGCAAGGAAAGTCTTCAGGTACCCATAAAGAACAGAGGTATCAAAGGCCGGGTCAGGGCCCGTCTCCAGCCAAACCTGGCCAGTCGTCTAAACTTCCACCACCACCACCACCAAAAAACTAAGGACTCCCTCACTCCCAGGGCCGATCTTCCGGCGGGTGGATCAGGGGGTAGTCCAGCCGGCGAACCCTTGTCTGCTAACTGGGTCGTTCCGGGCGAATCATCGCGCATGGCCTTTAAACACATGGGCAAGGATGGTGGCATGCAAAGGCATCACCTGGCAGTGGCTCCGGCGACCTCGCTTACGTCAGCCGACAAAGGCAAATTTTGTTTCATTAGAGGTGGAGTCACTGATCCAAGAGATGGTGGCCAAGAATGTTATCATCCCGGTCCCCCAAAATTACCCAGTTTTTACATCCAAACTTTTTCTGGTACCCAAAAGGGACAGTGTTCAGATGAGGCCGGTCGTAGACCTGTCTTATCTGAACCTCCATATTCACAACGTGTCCTTCCGGATGCTGACAGTGAATCAGATCAGGCTAACACTTCCGCCGGAAGGGTGGATGTGTTCTTTAGACCTGACGGACGCGTATTGGCACGTCCCGGTAAACAAACGGTTTCAACGTTTTCTAGCATTAAGAATCATGCATCAGACATATGTCTTTCAGAGGATGCCGTTCGGTTTAAACCTAGCACCTCGCATATTCACAAAATTAGTCCGGCAAGCCCTAATGCCCTTGTTGCAACAAGGGATCAGGATTTTGTGGTATCTAGACGACTGGCTGGTGGTGGCGGAGACGGAACAATTATGCATAAATCATGTCAACATAACATTAAATCATGTAAAATCTCTAGGATTCAAGGTAAACCTGGTAAAGTCAAACCTTGTTCCCTCACGAGTGGTTCAGTGGATAGGGCTGGTCTGGGACACAGCTGCTCTCACTCTGAGTCAGAGTGTGGACAATCGGAACAGGTTTCGCAAGAAACTGTTTCTGTTTCTTCACAGTCTGACTACGACACGGAGAGTCTGAGAATCTCTGGTCGGCTCTCTCAACTGGATTCAACTAACTGTAAAGTTGGGCCGGTTGAAAGTCAAACGTTTAATTTTGGAGGGCAACAAATGTTTTCCACTATTGCCGGCGGAAACATTATGGCCCATCCCAAAATTAATACACACCTTACTAGCGGTCTGGGTGAAGAGGGAAACATTGCACTCAGTCATGTCTTGGACCTCTCCTCCGCCGACGGTATGGGTGGACACGAATGCGTCAGGCACGATAGGTTGGGGCTTTCAGTCAAACCAAGGGCACCAGGGTCAAGGGCTTTGGTCCCATTCAGAATCCTCCCACATAAATGTCAAAGAGTTACTAGTCCCCTTGTATTTCCTTCAGGCTCACAGCTTTTCTTTGCGGGGCAAATCAGTGGCCTTCAGGATGGACAATCTGAATGCGGTTCACTGCATTCAGAAACAGGGGTCAACGCGATCTCGGAGGTTGCTAAACGTGTCAGAAAATATTTTTGTACTAGCCGACAAGCTGGACATTCAGCTTCACGCTTCTTATCTCCCCGGCATAGAGAACGTCTGGGCAGACGCTCTATCTCGGAGACAGAGCACAACAGTAGAATGGGCGCTCAAGCAAAACATTTTCGACCTAATGATTGCGAAGCCTTACCGTCCACAAGTGGATCTATTTGCGTCCGAGGAGACTCACAAACTCCCGCTGTACCTAACCCGCCGGACAACCACGCCGGCGGGAGGACCCGACGCACTGGTGACGGACTGGAACATGTGGAGTTCCATTTATCTGTTTCTGCCGCCAGACGCTTCTCTAATGTGCCAAGTAGTAAACAAACTACAGGATTATCGGGGCGTCGTCTCATTAATCGCGCTCTTGTGGCCGGCGCAGGCGTGGTACCAGCAATTAAAGACGTGGTGCCCGAACCCGGTGTCGCTCCCGGTCGGGTATTTCCACTTAGACACGATTGGTAACCTAGAGACCTCGCTGACTTTTGCATTATGGACATTCAGGAGGCCAAATGGCTAGCTCCGTATGGTAGAACCGTGACCGATAAATTCATGAATCAATACACACAATCTACTAAGAGACAGTATCATTCGCATTGGCAGTCTTTCACTTCTTGGATACTCAGAACAGAACAATCCGTGCCTTCGGTGGCTTTGGTTTTTAATTATTTAAACTATCTGTTTGAGCAGAAACGGCTATCGGTAGTAACGTTAAAGAATCACTTAACAGCAATTAGGGTGCCATTCCTGGACCTTACAGGTCTAACCATACCACTAGCGGAGGACACAGGTTTCATGAGGGCATGTTTTAAACTCCGCCCACCTCCCCTTCAGCTCATGCCTACCTGGTCTCTGGACAAAGCGTTGTCATTACTTCATTCCCGGCGGTACCAAAATACTGCAGATTTTTACTTACTTTTAAAAAGGGCAGTATTCCTTATGGCTTTGGCTACCGGGAACAGGGTGTCTGAGCTGGCGGCGATGAGCAACACACCTAATTGCATCAGGTTTGGTAGGCTCAATGATTGTATTCATATTGCTCCTTCCCCGGGGTTCATCGCCAAGAATGAACACAGTGATCACATGTTTTCAGAGTTCACGGTGCCGGCATTGAAAAGGGGAAAGGTGCACCATAATTTATGTCCAGTGCAAGCGCTTACCAAATATTTGAAGGTCGCACCTAGGAATCAACTAGGTGCTTTATGGGTATCAAGTACGGGTAAACGCGTTATGAAACATAAACTGGCTTCTCTCTTAGTTAACGTCATTCAGGAAAGTAATCCCGGCGTTGTGGGTAGAGCTCACGATTTACGCAAATGGGCGACCTCTTTACGTTTCCTTAAGAATTTTTCTGTTGAGGACATAGCAGCCACGCACCTCTGGTCCTCTAATCATACTTTTTTGACTCGATACCTTTCAGTAGCTTTGGACAGGCCTTCCATGCCATGTATAGCTTTACGGCAGAGGGTCTAGGTGACCTCTGGGTCACTAAATGTTTAGATGAAAAAAAGAGAGGGGGGGGGGGGTACAGTCAGTGTAACATAGGACACCCTAGACCCCGACCGAGTACGTGTGCGGAGCTTACGAGCTGTGATACAGGGTGTAGGTGCCGTGATTTAAAATTTCTCTGTAGTATTCATTACAGGAAATTGTGCTAACGTCCAATCATAGTTCAAAGACAATGCTTGTTGTAAATAGTTTTGGCTGTGAAGCAATATAATTTTAAGTAAATCTTAGTAGTTGCGGCCGCAGCTGGTATGTGTAATGTAAGTACCTCTTTACGGTATAATTTTCAAAATATATCCAAGAGTTAATGGGGTTTATATGTGCACATGTAAACTTTGATGTTTTTTTGTTTTTAACCACTTACTTTAAGTGGGGTGCCTTCTTAACTACCAGCTCTGTGTACAGAGTCTCGGAGTTAACCCCTTTTTGTCCAAGCAGGCTACTTCGAAGCACGCTCCTGCTTGTCACCTTTTTTGTATATTTTTATGCTGTATAAAGTATTATGCACACAAATATATATTTTTTACAAAGTATGAATACTATGTGGTTGTTTGATTATCTGCTTTTGCTAGAGTTATGATATGATTACGAATGTCCCCCTCCAGTCTTAGATATCAGGCATAATCGTCAATGATGGAGGGGCCACTAATAAATTATAGGTTTGACTCCTGTAAGGAGATAAAGAAAACCTAATATTTAGTAGTGGCCCCGTAATCATTGACGGAAGAAAAGGTTTAGATCCCCCTGGCTGAGCTTTAGTAGTAGGCCTGGGTTTGGGGAAGTTAAATGCAGGTTTCTTAGAAGGGGTGGGACTGTGCTTAACGGCCTGTGCCATATTGAACACCGTTCGCCACACTTCAGGGGTCATTAAAGAGGGAGTAAGCACTGGTGACATAACCACCTGATTAGCAATGCGATCAGGTAGCTTGCGAACTAACGACATCCTAAGATCTTGTCGTGCTCGTACCGCCTCAAGCAAGGCGGTGCGTATGTCACCCAAGGATTGGATTGACGACTGAAGAATCAGTCGCCGGGATAACTCAACCGATCTTCGAGCATCCGCATCTGCGATTGCCTGAGTGGACCGTAGTAAAGACTTAGCCACCTGCTGAGATACTATGTACTGCGAGAACAGGCGAAAAGCTTTTCCCCGTAGCCTAAATTCTCTGTCTAGGTGAGTAGGGGTAGGGGTAGTGAACGGGTCCTTCAGCTCACAAAGATTAATCTTAGGGGCAGCTAGAAATGAAAACAAAGCTGACGGGACTCCGCCGGCAGAACCCACCGGCATGGAGAACCATGAATGAGTATCTTGAGGGATCTGGTGGGAAGATTTAGAAGTGAAAGTGGTTGCAAAGTTTTGAGCCTCTACCTCCCAATCTACCCAAGGTCCTGGTCCCAACTGTCCCACCTTCAAAACTGGATTAGCTGCGTCGTCTGTGACGGTCTGTAAATCTAGTTCAGGAGTGAGAGCTGACAGAGTCTTAATATCATTAAACCCATCCAGCTTAGACCAGTCTGAAAATAGTTTTGAAGCTGAGGCAGGGGGTAAAGCAGGCTTAGAAGCATACACAAAATAATCTTGGTGATAATAACTAGGTATAGCCTTGATGTTTACGTCCAGAACATTACCCAAAGTATCCACGGCCCTTAATTTCTTTGACTTATTGCCACTCACGCGGTACCGGGAGTTCCCCTGACAAGGTAGGTTGGGCAAGCTCTGGTTTAGAGGGGTTCAAAAGAACCCATGACTCGTCTGGCCCATAAAGTAAGGCCATAGCTACCTTTCTAAGAGGCGCTTTGTCTAGAGGGGGTGGATTGACATCCGTTATGACCCTGACATTTGAAGTTGTCAATGCCGCCGTAGCAGGCCTAGTGATCCCTGAGGTTAACAGAGTGGGAGGGTTAGGGATCTTAGATAAATCAATCGAAGTCATCAGAGGCCGTACCGTAGAACTTGTCGTGGGAGCCCCCAAGTCCATTGTGGGGTTTTCCTGTTGTTGGCCAAAAAATTTAGATAAAGCATGAGTAAGCAGCCCATTAATTTCTTGTGCCGTAACAAACTGGTTTGATGAAGAACTTACAGGTGAATCATTAGTATCCTGTGCGGCGTCCAAGCCTGAGCCTGACCCTTGTCCTTCCATCTCCGAAATTATTGAAACTTCGTCTTTCTCCTCCTGAGAAGACCCCGCCGAGGCAGGGGTACCTTGTTGCCAAGATAAGTCTGGGATAGAGGATGGGATCGCCGTGTCCCTGTGGACATCGGCTACTGTGTGACTCGTTTGAGTCGGACGTGGGTGGTCAGACCCTGGTTGAGCAAACCGCCAAACACCGATGCCCTGGCCTACGCTCTCTTGAGAGTCTGAAACATTCTCAATTACTGAACCCCCTGAACTTTCCAATTCCAGGGTTAAAATATTAAGTGGCAAATCCTCTTTTGGGACAGGCGCTGCACTGGACTCTTGGGCCTTAACACAAACTCTGTCTGGGGTAGAGGTACGATGAGATGCACTAGAAGTTGTTGAATGTCGAGAGGACTTCCGTTTATGTGAATCCTTTTTGGAGGATTTATGGCTACGGTGTGACCGCGAACTATTCTTAGATCTGGAGGATTCCTCGCCGTGACCACTGGTGGAACCTTCCGTCCTACTCTTCTTACTCGCCGGTGAAGAGGCACGGCTAGATGACTGGTGTCTAAGAGGAGACCTAGACCGAGATCTCGCCCGAGACGAGGAGGCGGATACCGGGGGTGTAGGCTCTCTTGGGCGTTTAGGTGTAGCAGCAGAAGATACAGAACCCTGACCAGTCTCCGCCGGCTTAATACTCGTGACTCTAGAGGAACGTTTAGGGGGAGGGTGTTCGGAGAGCAATCTATCCCAAAGTGGGACGTTGTCACATTGAAGTGATTTATGCGCAACAATGGTAGTGTAGGCTGACATCTGTTGCCTGACCTCTCTCAACGCTACCGCCGCGGTCTTATCATTATCACAAAGGACCTTTACAGCTAATTGGGAGCAAAAAGAACAATTACGCATAACCCAGAGACCCTTGAACGGTCTAGACATTTAACACACCTTATGCAAAGGGTATGCGCAAAAATAGGGATACCAGCACAAGCAGGGGTAGTGCACAAAGCAAAAACTGGGGCCACGGTAGCCATGACAGAGACTGGTGGGAGAAAACTACCGCCGGGTCTGTATTGGTCCGCCGGAGCTCAGCTCTGGAAAAAAAGAAAATTTCCAGGAATTAATGCTCATAAGGTTAACCCAACATGTTCGCACACAAGTGTTAATAACCCGCCGGGTAACGAGATGTAATGACACAACGAACACAGCTCGCAACGCGGCGGGGTTCAGAATATCTAAACAAATCTTTTGTTAAAGAAAGTGAAGAATACCCTCTGATATAATATAACGGTCCAGCATGGCGCTTATAGTCTCTTGGTGGTGGTGACTGTCTCAAGATTCAATTTTGTAACAAAGCAACCCCCCATAAAGACGCCGGCCCTTGAAATATTTTAGTAGAATAGCACAGGGCAGGATGATACGAGATCTGATGTCTAACGAATTGTCACAAAAGATCGCCGTAAGTTTGAAGGCGGCGATACCTAATTGTATCACTAAATTAAGTGGTTAAATCGAAATCGAATTTTGTAAATTCCTTAGTTCCTCCACCTAGGAGCACCCACCGGGTGTGAAGAATCGATATTAACCTAATTGAACCTTCAATCGCCGTAAGTGTAAAGGCGGCGATACACATAAATTTGTTGAGTTACTATGATAGGGTAATTGACATTGTACAAGGGAGGGAGGGGTGGGTAGATTGTATCTACTTAGATTTCAAGAAGGCATTTGATAAGGTGCCTCATAAGAGATTGTTGTGGAAGCTCAGGACTGTGGGGCGGGTTGAGGGAGTATTATTAAAGTGGATGGAAAACTATTTAATTGGGAGGGAAATGCGAACAGTAATAAAAGGAAAGTTCTCCTCGTGGAAAAGGGTAAAAAGCGGAGTGCCTCAAGGATCGGTGTTGGCCCCAATCATGTTTTTGGTTTTCATCAACGACCTTCAAATGGGAATAGACTCATATATATCTATGTTTGCTGATGATGCAAAACTAATGAAGCATATTACAAGTAGGAGTAGTTGTGAAGAATTACAGAGAGATCTAGATAAGTTATATGAGTGGAGTCAAACTTGGAAAATGGAATTCAACACGAGTAAGTGTCAGGTTCTTGAGATGGGAAAAAGTAAATATAGACCTTCTTGGGGATATAAAATAGGAGATGAAATAATTAGTAAAGCTGTGAAAGCAAAAGACCTAGGGGTAGTTGTGGCAGACAGCTTGTCACCTGAACAGCATATAAATAAAATAACTGGTGAAACCTATGCAGTGTTGACTAACATGAGAATAGCTCTGAATTATTTAGATGAAGAGATGTTAGCAAAAATAATAGGGACAATAATACGACCAAGACTGGAGTATGCAGCAGTGGTGTGGTCTCCACACCTTATAAAACATAATAAAAAACTGGAAAGAGTTCAGAGAGTTGCCACTAAGATGATAGCTAGCCTTAGAGACCTACCTTATGAGGAGAGATTGGAGAGGCTAAAGCTGCCAACGCTGAGGGAGAGGAGAGAGAGAGGTGACATGATCATGATGTTTAAGTGTGTGAAAGGTTTTGAGAAGATCGACAAGGGAGATTTTGTGGTGAGGGACGAGGGAAGAACCAGGGGTCATGATTGTAAGTTGAGGAAAGTTATATGTAAGTCTGATGTAAGAAAGTTCAGCTTCCCGTATAGAAGCATTGAGTGTTGGAATAAGTTGGATGGGGAGGTGGTGGGAGCAAGAAATATCCAAACTTTTAAAGCAAAATTGGATAAATGTTGAGAGAGAGACAGGACAACACGAGCTTAGGCTCAAATCCTGTATACTACAATTAGGTGAGTACAATTAGGTGAGTACATAGTATCACTTAAAATGGATTGGTTAACTAACTGAAAGACATAAGTCGTTCATCCCACCCTACCCAGGTACACCCGCCGGGTGAGATGTCCAAACGTTAACCCCATAAGTTCCTGTCCCCACTTCTTTGTAAAAGATCGCCGGGGAGGAAAGCCTAAAACAACAGCTAGGTTTTTCATGTGGTTTTTGTAAAACCGGGTAGAAAAACTACATAACGTATGTCCGCATGAACAACGTTTTATAGATGGGTACAGCCATCCCGCCGGGAATCAAAGGAGGCCTGAAACCAGGCACCCACAGAGACGCAGTCCTGTTGAGCCACAGACACCCCAACGCCGGGGAAACAAGCCAGTGTTAACAACCACGTGTGGCCCAAGACGGCTCTTGGCCGGGATTTTTTCATGCTGAAACCGAGAAAAAACCCGCCGGAAGGAAACCCACCCTGAACAGACACCATCTGAACAAACAAGAGACACGAGGAGAGCCACGCACGACTAACCCAAGGTCACTCAATAATCCGTGGAATTAGCCAATACACAACTAAACCAGGAAACAATTATAGTCCGAGGAATTAGCCAATACACAACTAAAACCCGGATACACATGACACAGTAGGGCATATTTATAAATAATAAACAATAACACTAGTACATGTGGCAAAGCTACGAGCGGCTGGCTAGGCCTAGGTAGACGGCATAATAAATGTTGAAATATACACAAACACTGGAAATATCACAACAGGAACCACCGCCAACACACCACCGTAGCAAATACTTCCGACAAAGGGAAGACTGACTCGGGACCCAGAAAAAACTTCACCAAGTGAAGAAAAATAAGCTGGGAACGTCAGAAAACAAAGCTTACCTCATCAGAAAGATAAAAGGCAGCAATAAATAACGCGTAGTGAAAGCCGCCTGCATCACAAACTAACTCAACTGTGAAAAAGTTCACATGTCCACAACGGGACCACGAGGGTACATCCGAAATAGATGCCCCATACACTCGACCCAAAATACACTGCACTGCGGGCAACCAGCCCAGGACACTCCTGCTACGCCTATCCTAACCTTACTCGATACATCCTGGAGTAAACAAATGAGAAAAAACTCACTAGGGACGCAACGAATGCGGAACTAGCGGAGCGTGGGGAGGCACGTCCGGGCAGGCTGAGCGCAGAGCAGAGAAGGAGGAATGACGCCTGAATCAGCGTCTGGTCAGAGATCCACACAAGTACATCCACGATATGATGGAAAGCTTATTAGATAGTTATTCTTATTTTCTTTTTGTTTTTATTTTTTACGAAGTTTTTTCGTAGTGAGAACCCAATTCATAATGACTGAAGCCATGAGTGAGGTCGCGTGCGCTCATGATGAAGGCTCCTCAGTTTTTAAATGCTCTGCGCGGTAGATTCAAAACTACGGCGGATTAGTGTTTGAAGAGGATGCCTTATGTAATAAGCATGTTCGTCAATGATGGAGGGGCCACTAATAAATACATGTTTTCATAGCCTAACACTGGGAAAAAGTGCGGTAATTGTTTAGATATTGGGCCTTTTATTTTCTAGTTATTAAAAACTTATTCTATGGTGTATTATATGATACAGTATAATGCATAAAATTTAATTTGTGTACAATAAAACATGTTTTCGTAGGCAAAAAATAGAAAAAGACGCAAATTTTGGCATGAGCACGGAACCGATTGAATTTTCCCCATAAGAACAGTGCCCCGATCTTGGCTGTTTCAATCCTAGCTCTATTTCTGCGGAACCGATTAGCAGCTAGGATGGGGGCTCCACTGTATAGGCATAATCGTCAATGATTACGGGGCCACTACTAAATATTAGGTTTTCTTTATCTCCTTACAGGAGTCAAACCTACAATTGGCACGTCCCGGTAAACAAAAGGTTTCAACGATTTCTGGCCTTACGAATAATGCATCAGACTTATGTCTTTCAGAGGATGCCGTTCGGATTGAACCTAGCACCTCGCTTATTCACGAAATTAGTCCGGCAAGCCCTGAGATGCCCATGTTAGAACAAGGGATCAGGATTTTGTGGTATCTAGACGACTGGCTGGTGGTGGCAGAGACGGAACAGTTATGCATCAATCATGTCAACATAACATTAAATCATGTAAAATCTCTAGGGTTCAAGGTAAACCCGGTAAAGTCAAACTTTGTTCCCTTACGAGTGGTCCAGTGGATAGGGCTGGTCTGGGACACAGCTGCTCTCACTCTGAGTCAGAGTGTGGACAATCGGAACAGGTTTCGCAAGAAACTGTTTATGTTTCTTCACAGTCTGACTACGACACGGAGAGTCTGGGAATCTCTGGTCGGCTCTCTCAACTGGATTCAACTAACTGTAAAGTTGGGCCGGTTGAAAGTCAAACGTTTAATATTGGAGGGCAACAAATTTTTTCCACTATTGCCGGCGGAAACATTATGGCCCATCCCACAATTAATACACAGCTTACTAGCGGTCTGGGCGAAAAGGGAAACATTGCACTCGGTCATGTCATGGACCTCTCCTCCGCCGACGGTATGGGTAGACACGGATGCGTCAGGAATGATAGGTTGGGGCTTTCAGTCAAACCACGGCCATCAGGGTCAAGGGCTTTGGTCCCATTCAGAAACCTCCCACATCAATGTCAAAGAGTTACTAGTCCCCTTGTATTTCCTTCAGGCTCACGGCTCTACTTTACGGGACAAATCGGTGGCCTTCAGGATGGACAATCTGAATGTGGTTCACTGTATTCAGAAACAAGGGTCAACGAGATCTCGGAAGTTGCTAAACGTGTCGGAAAAGATTTTTGTTCTAGCCGACAAGCTGAACATTCATCTTCACGCATCTTATCTCCCAGGCGTAGCAAACGTCTGGGCAGACGCTCTGTCTCAGAGACAGAGCACAACAGTAGAATGGGCGCTCAAGCAAACCATTTTCGACCAAATGATTGCGGAGCCTTACCGTCCACAAGTGGATCTGTTTGCGTCCGAGGAGACTCACAAACTACCGCTGTACCTCACCCGCCGGACAATAACGCCGGCGGGAGGACCCGACGCACTGGTGACGGACTGGAACATGTGGAGTTCCGTTTATCTGTTTCCGCCACCAGACGCTTCTCTAATGTGCCACGTAGTAAACAAACTACGGGATTATCGGGGCGTAGTCTCGTTAATCGCGCCCCTGTGGCCAGCGCAGTTGTGGTACCAGCAATTGAAAACGTGGTGCCCAAACCCGGTGTCGCTCCCGGTCGGGTATTTCCACTTAGACACGATTGGCAACCTAGAGACCTCGCTGACTTTCGCATTATGGACATTCAGGAGGCCAAGTGGCTAACACCGTATGGTAGAAACGTGACCGATAAATTCATGAGTCAATATACCCAATCTACAAAGAGACAGTATCAATCGCACTGGCGGTCCTTTACTTCTTGGATACTTAGGACAGAACAAACCGTACCTTCGGTGGCTTTGGTTTTTAATTATTTAAACTATCTGTTCGAGCAGAAACGTCTATCTGTAGTAACGTTAAAAAATCACTTAACAGCGATTAGGATGCCATTCTTTGACCTTACAGGTCTAACCATACCACTAGCATAGGAAACAGGTTTCATGAGAGCATGTTTTAAACTCCGCCCACCTCCCCATCAGCTCATGCCTACCTGGTCTCTGGACAAAGCGTTGTCTTTACTTCATTCCCGTCTGTACCAAAATACTGCAGATTTTTACTTACTTTTAAAAAGGGCAGTATTCCTTATGGCTTTGGCTACCGGGAACAGGGTATCTGAGCTGGCGGCGATGAGCAACACACCTAATTGCATAAGGTTTGGTAGGCTCAATGAGTGTATTCACATTGCACCTTCCCCAGGGTTCATCGCCAAAAATGAACACAGTGAACACGTGTTTTCAGAGTTCACGGTGCCGGCGTTGAAAAGGGGAAAAGTGCACCATAATTTATGTCCAGTGCAAGCTCTAACCAAATATTTGAGAGTAGCACCTCTGAATCAACAGGGTGCTTTATGGGTAGCAAGTACTGTACGGGCAAATGCTTAATGAAACGTAAAATAGCTTCTCTCCTAGTAGAAGTCATTATAGAGAGTAATCCCGGCGTCGTGGGAAAAGCCCACGATTTACGTAAATGGGCGGCCTCTTTGCGTTTCCTTAAGAATTTTTCTGTTGAGGACATAGCGTCCACGCACCTATGGTCCTCTAATCATACATTTTTGACTCGATACCTTTCAGTAGCTCTAGACAGACCTTCCATGCCATGTATAGCTTTAAGGCAGAGGGTCTAGGTGGCCTCTAAGTCACTTATTGTTTAGATTAAGAAAAGAGGGGGGGGGGGGGTGCAGTCAGTGTAACATAGGACACCCTAGACCCCGCCGGAGTATGTGTACGGAGCATACGAGCTGTGATACTGTTTGTAGGTGTT
Source organism: Paralithodes platypus (assembly GCA_032716605.1). Taxonomy (NCBI): domain Eukaryota; kingdom Metazoa; phylum Arthropoda; class Malacostraca; order Decapoda; family Lithodidae; genus Paralithodes; species Paralithodes platypus. The sequence continues at coordinate 8,951,032 of CM064499.1, read as the reverse complement.
GTGATATAAAATTTCTCTGTAGTATTCATTACAGGAAATTGTACAATTCTTGTTGTAAGTAGTTTTGGTTGTGAAGCAATATAATTTTAAGAAATCTCAGTAGTTGCGACTGCGACTTTTATTTTTGATGTAAGTACTTCTGCATAAGTACAAGAGTTCGGTACTTCTGCGAAAGTGCAAGAATTCATTTTATGTTTGGGTATAATTTTAGGAATATATCCACTAGTTTAATCGGGTTTATATGAGCACATGTAGACTTATAAGTTTTTATTTTTCACCACTTACTTTAAGTGGGGTGCCTTCTTAACTAGCAGATCTGTGTACAGAGTCTCAGAGTTAACCCTTTTTTCAAGCAGGCTTCTTCGAAGCCCGCTCCTGCTTGTACCCCTTCTTGTATATATATGCTGTATAAAGTTTAAAGGGAGAGGGTACAACAGGGGAAGAGGGTTGTAGGAACGCTAAAAGCAGTAACAAGAAATAGGGTGGTCAGTATGGAAGTGAAGAAGTCCTTGCATGACAGTGTGGTAATCCCGACACTGACTTACGGAAGCGAAGCATGGACGTTGGTTGAGAGACTCAGACCAAGAGTGAGAGCAGTGGAAATGAATTACTTAAGGAGTGCGTGCGGAGTTACATGGAGGGATAGACAGACTAATGAGGAAGTAAGAAGGAGGTGTGGTGTGGAGGTAGATGTGCTGGAAAGTGTGAAAAGGAACAACTTGAGATGGTTCGGCCATATGGAACGTATGGAAAGCGAGAGAATGACTAAGAGGGTGTACGAGAGCGAGGTGGAGGGACAGAGGGGGAGAGGTAGACCGAATATGAGGTGGAAGGATGGAGTGAGGAACTACATGAACGAAGGCGGTGCTGGTTGGGAGGAGGGGCGTCGACTGACTGGGGACAGAGGTGCATGGGGGCGGTTCGTTCGTGGCCACCCCTTCGGGGATCACGGCGTCGGGCGATAGATAGATAAAGTTTATGCGCAAAAATATATATTTTTTACAAAGTAAGAATACTATGTGGTTGTTTGATTATCTGCTTTTGCTTGAGTTATGATATGATTACGAATGTCCCCCTCCAGTCTTAGATATCAGGCATAATCGTCAATGATGGAGGGGCCACTAATAAATTATAGGTTTGACTCCTGTAAGGAGATAAAGAAAACCTAATATTTAGTAGTGGCCCCGTAATCATTGACGACTGGGGCTCTCCCGACCATCCCCTTCCCATTCGTTGATGTATTAAGGATTTTGGTTTGCTTGATATGTCAGTGAAGGAAGTATGACGCCTGAAGTCAGCGTCTGGTCAAATATCCACACAAGTACATCCACGAGTATATGGAAAGCTTATGAATGGTTATTCTTATTTTCTTTTTATTTATTATTTGTTACGAAGTTTTTTCGTAGTGAGAACCCAATTTCATAATGACAGAACCATGAGTGAGGTTGCGTGCGCTCATGATGAAGGCTCCTCAAATTTGTTATGCTCTGCGCGGTAGATTCAAACTACGGTAAATGAGCGTTTGAAGAGGAGGCCTTATGTAATAGGCATAATCGTCAATGATTACGGGGCCACTACTAAATATTAGGTTTTCTTTATCTCCTTACAGGAGTCAAACCTATAATTTTAGCGGGCCCGGGCAAGCCGTTGACTGCCTTAACCCTTCCTACCCGGGCAGTCTTAGCTAATGACGGTCGCCCCTACCCGGGCGATATGGCCGAAAAACGTCTAGGCCTAGGCTACCGTATTTATGTTTATTTTCACTGCTAGAACTTTCCCACTCATCTATTATCGTAGTGCGGTTTTCAATCTGTATTTTGGCATTGAGTAGAGCTCTGTAAGTCAACTGGTTCAGTTGTGATGACGATTTCAGTGGAGACAATATTGCAGAGATGTTGCCAATATGGGGGCTTTTTAGACACTAATTTCTTCATGACGTCATAACAATAACATTGAGGAGTCTTCTCCTTCTTGATTTCGGAGGTGCGGTGATGAACGCTTGGGTTTGTTGACATACGTCGTACGCACGGCGTTCGGACCAAGCTTAATTAGGCTATTAAGCTCATGCCTTAGATAAGGCATACCGGGTAGCGGCCCTTCTTTCGTGCTGTCCTTACCTAAGGCAGCCCGGATAGGAAGGGTTAAACACAGTTTTATGGCCGAGGAGAACTGGGCGGGTGCCCAACCCCGAAAGGGGTTGAAATAGGGGAGCTATCCCCCCGCCAAAGGCGGCTTTCTAGGGCCTTTCCTAGCTGATCCTGAGAGGATTGGGTTCTAGTCATGTGGTGATGGGCTGGTCTATCACAGTGAGAGCTGAGTGATCTCTGCCATACCCATAGCTTACTCTGACTGTTCCTTTTCTATCTATCTATCTATTGCCTTTGACGCCGTGATCCCCGAAGGGGTGGCCACGAACGAACTGCCCCCATGCACCTCTGTCCCCAGTCAATCGACGCCCCTACACCCAACCAGCACCGCCTTCGTTCATGTACTTCCTCACTCCATCCTTCCACCTCTCATTCGGTCTACCTCTCCCTCTCTGTACCTCCACCTCGCTCTCGTACACCCTCTTAGTCATTCTCTCGCTTTCCATACGTTCCATATGGCCGAACCATCTCAAGTTGTTCCTTTTCACACTTTCCTGCACATCTACCTCCACACCACACCTCCTTCTTACTTCCTCATTAGTCTGTCTATCCCTCCATGTAACTCCGCACGCACTCCTTAAGTAATTAATTTCCACTGCTCTCACTCTTGGTCTGAGTCTCTCAACCAACGTCCATGCTTCGCTTCCGTGAGTCAGTGTCGGGATTACCACACTGTCATGCAAGGACTTCTTCACTTCCATACTGACCACCCTATTTCTTGTTACTGCTTTTAGCATTCCTACAACCCTCTTCCCCTGTTGTACCCTGTCCCGCACTTCTTCATCCATAGTCCCATCTTTACTCAACACACTGCCCAGATACTTAAAAGAGTTGACGATCTCCATAGCCTGACCGTTCAGCTTCACCTCACACTTTGTGACTTCACCCCTTTCGAAGACCATAACCTTGCTCTTCCCCGCATTTACCTTCAAATTCCGTTTTTCGCACACTGTTCCAAACTCATTTACCAGACCCTGCAATTCCCATTCATTATCACTCATCAGAACTGTATCATCCGCAAACAGCAGTATAGGTAGCTTCCACTCAATTCCCTCCCTTTTCAGCGATACACCAACATCCACTGCTCTTGATAGTATTTCTTTCACGACTCCATCCATATATACAGTAAACAACCACGGGGACATCACACACCCCTGTTTCAAACCAACATTCAGGTCAAAGAACTCGCTCTGCTCACTCTCCACACGTACTGCCGCCTTTGTACCCTCATACATGCTCTTCACTGTTTTCAGCAACTTGCCCTCTACTCCGTATATTCTAAGTACTTTCCACACACCTTCTCTATCCACTCTGTCATAGGCCTTCTCCAAGTCCATAAAGGCAACATACACCTTTTGTTTCTTTTCCAGATATTTCTCCACAACACAATTCAGGGTAAAAAATCTGACCTACACATCCTCTTCCCTTCCTAAAATCTCCCTGCTCGTCGCCTATCCATTTCTCCGTTCTCACTCTCACTCTCTCAATCACTACCCTACTGTATACCTTCCCTACTACGCTTAGAAGACATATTCCTCGGTGGTTACCACACACTCCTCTTTCCCTTTTGCCCTTATGTAGGGGGACTATTATGCCAGTCTTCCAGTCATCGGGTGCACTCCCCTTCTCCCATGCTAGTTTGCACATTTTCCATACCCATTCTATCACTATCTCACCACCATACCTCAACATTTCCCCACACACTCCATCTGTTCCTGGTGCTTTCCCCAACTTCACTCTTTTCATGGCTTCCCACACTTCTGACCTCCTGATCCCCACCTCCTCCTCCACTACTTCTCTTCTTCTCCCTCCCATACCATATCCAGCTATGTTTGCTGGCTCTTCATTCCTTACATTTAGCAACTCATTGAAGTACTCCCTCCATCTTTCGACTCTCTCTTGCTTCTCGGCTAGCATTCTTCCATTCTTATCTTTCACACCCTTACTGTTTCCCTTGCTACCTTCCCTAACTTTCTTGACTTCTTTCCAGAACAGTTTCTTACTGTAAAAAAAAATCATTATCTATCGCTTTTGACTGATAGTAATTTTTATTGATATTTTTTAGGTATTTGTATACCATGGGTTTTGCTCTTTCTTTGGATATGTATAATATATTGCATGTAGAGGCAGTTATTGTGGGTTAAAAAAAGAGCAATAACATAAATAATATTATATCGTCTCCTTGGTAGCCACAAGACAGCAGGAGAGTCAACTGCAATGTAAAAATTAAAAATTTAATTCATTGTTTAGTTCAGGGGGTTAAAGTGCTTTAAAATGAACTTGTTAACGGAGTAAACATTATTTAAACAGTTCTACCATTTGTTACGAAAATGTTGTGGTATACTGTACCTGTAATTGCAAGATCAAGTGAATTTTCTTGTATTACTTATCATATTCATAACAATCTAAAAACAAAATATTCTTGGTTTGACACCCAGTCTGATACTGAAAATAATTTCTTCTATAATTAACCCATACACTGCAACGTGCCTCTATCAATGTTTAAACAGCGGAATGTGACTCAATGGAGAGAGGATTCCAGGTTGGTTATACAGACTTTATGGCTTTAGTACTGTAATCATTTGAGGCCATATTCACACCTTTACTTGATAACCCCTGTTTTAAGGCCTTATAAACGGACCAATATTCAACACAATATGTGACATGTGGTTGTGTTTCAGGGAAGGTCAATTTTTGCCTGAAAATATATCTGGTTGAGGCAGTGAGAAAACCAAAACACAGTGTTCTCGGGTTTAGTTTGTAGGTTCTGTAGTGTAAGATCAAGTAAGATGTAATACTGCATCTCCAGTTTTAGCAGGGATAGAAGAACTAGCACCTTTATCAACAGAGGCATCTTTATTTTTGGCCACACATTTTGTCATTAGATAATGACATCATCAGTGATATCCAAAAAAAAAAAAAAAAATCTACAATTATAATACAATGCAACTCAAGTTAATGATAGGTAATGTTCTAGGTTAGCTATACAATCAGGTAAGGATTTTGAATGAGTTCCATAGGCCTCATTGTGTTTTTTTTGTTTTTTTTGTATCTGTGATTAAGTTACATTATGACATATTTGAGCAAATAAAAACTGTTCTACGTTCAAAATATATAACTGAAGCCTGTTAAATAAGGGGATGCTTATGAAGTGCTAAGTGAGTTATATATTGACAAGTAAGACTTTCAAAATTATTTTTATACAACTTTAGTTATCAAAATTGAATGTTCCTATGGTTCTATTCTAAATTGGAAATAGGGGTATTGATAAAAAAGGCAAGTGTTGGTGTTTCAGCTACATTAACCCTTTTAGGTCCGGGGGTTGCCGTTTAGTATTCACAAATAAAATGATCTTAATCTCATAATTACCTCCCCAAAATTAGTTTTCTGCCCACAACTCGCTCAAAGACAACTGCAGAGGTTGAAGTATTGAAACTAATGGTTCTAAACATCCCTGATGGTCGCAAAGGTTTTAAAGTATCCCTGTAAGGACGCAATTGCGTCCTTATGTGCGCGAAAGGGTTAAAACACTCTTGTGAACTTTGACAGATTGGTACTAAAAGACACTTGGATGAATAGCTGCCGGTATGTAACTTACTCAATGCTCTTAGGCACTGATTCAAATTGAGCAAATATTATGGGTGTGAAATATAAACATTTTGATTGTCATTTGATACGTGTAACAAGTTGAGCTACATCATGCAAAAATGTATGTGCATATATTGTACGTGCAAGTGGAAAATCAAAATTAGGAATTCACAACATGCAGTGTTAATGCTAATAATATAGTGGGGGGCTATGTATTCCCCTAATAATTTCAAACATTTTCTATGTCTTCGTCGATTAACTGCAAAGAAAAGAAAAGAAAAGGAGGCATGGTAAAGTCTGAGCAAGACATGTTAGTCGGGTTAGTTATCCTAGGGTTAGATTTTGTTTTGTATTATTGAATAATGTCTATCATATATATCATTCAAAAGAAATTTGATCTCCATTCCTTGCTTACTAAGAAAATACAGTCAAGTACAGATGTACAGCATTGCATAATAATTCAATATATATATATATATATTTATTATATACTGTGTGTGTATACATATATATATACATATATATATACAGTATATATATACTGTATATATATATATATATATATATACAGTAAACTCTCTTGTCTGGCATTCTTAGTAGTCTGAAAAAACGGCGCCAATCGCGATTTCGCCAGACATGCATTGGAAATTAAATGGGAAAAAATTATGGTAGTCTTTGGTCACCCCTAAGTTAGCCTATTTTACCCTTTTTTCGTATTTGTAATAAAAAATGTCTGAATACTAACTATAGTACATGCCAAGTGAAATAATTAAAGGATATTAACCCTCTCCGACATATGACGCAATTTTGAGCCTATTAGGGATACTTTAAAGCCTTTATTACCATCAGGTTTTTTTACAAACCTTTAGTTTAGTTACTTCAACCTCTGCAGTTGTCTTTGAGTTAGATGTGGGCAGAAAACTAATTTTGGAGAGGTAATTATAAGAGTGAGAGAACTCTATTTCTTATTGCTAATCTGGCAACCTCTGCGTCATATATGTCTGAAGGGGTTAAGACTTACCAGAATTTTTTTAAAGTTATTTCTTTAATTAGGCCTAGGCCTATATTGTTCGCTTGCTTCGTCCTACTACTGAGTGTCCGCCTCATTATTGTTTCTCTCGTCAATGTCCGCCTCATTATTCTTCTCCTCTTTACCATGATAGCTACTTTGGGCCCTAAGGTCCTCCCTAGTCGGCTATCTAAGCTCCTCAGTCCTCATGGCTTGCCTCAAAAAGTCTTCAAAGCTGGGATCGTTGATATAGACACGTCGCCATTTTGGTCCAAGCCGCATTATCCTTCTTCTTGCCGCCGAAGGTACATTCCTGGCGAACCGGAACCATGTTCTTTTAAGTTCCTCTAAGTTTGTTTAAGTTCTTTTAAGGTTATGAACTTATGAACGAAAAATACTGCCACTTGGGATTGTATTGTTTCAGTTAATATATCACTCACAAAGGCATAAAACGTGATGCAAGGTAAGTTAAGTATATTTCTTGTTCTGCGCATCTTTCCTAAAATTGTGAATGTCCTTTTCCACTTTTGGCTTTTCAGGTGGCCCTCTATCACGAAAAACTGCATCACCACTTGGTCCCACGGCTGCCATTATCCATATATAATGAATCGATGGAGAGAGCGAACAATAAATGATACAGTAAAGGTCGAACGGGAACTGGTAAGAGAGTAAAGTAAACTTTATCATGACCGACAAGTGCTGAGAGGTAGCCTATGCGCTCGGGTCAGCTCGCCGCTCGGGTCAGCTCACCGCTCGGGTCAATTCGCCTCTCAGGTCGGCTCACCGCTCGGGTATTTTCGCCGCTCGCCTATTTTCGTCTCTTGACCACCCGCCAATTACAAATTTTTGCCGCCAGACGAGAGCTTTGGTATCTTATAGATTATGGCGCCAAACACGATTTCGTCAAGCTTAAACACATCAGACATGAGAGTTTACTGTATATATATATATATATACAGTATTACAATTTATTAAATTATATAATCTTTTAAAACATCCTGTATAGCATATTGTGTTGGCATGTGATAGCTTTCCTGTATAGAAGAAAATTATGTGTTTCTAAGTTAACATATTGATATATTTTCTCATAAATATTATCCAGTATAAAGTCATCATGTTCATCATGTACAGCTTCAATATTTACTGGTAATACTTACCGGTATGTATTCCAATTCAAGAGCTGCCTAAAAGAAAAACAAAATTATTCTACAATTGAAACTTTAAATACTGTACTGTATATTTACATTTGTTAATCTGTGTGAAATTACTATTAAAACTCAACTCTCATAAGAATACTAATTAACTGTATGCTAATATAATGTATCTAATGTATTTCAATTCTATTACAATTAATAGACTAACTAGACTCAGAAAATTTGACAAAAAGAATATAAATATCAGTTGAGGAACACATGTTCTTGATAACAAATTGCTTAGATCTTTATTAATTCAATGACAAACAGCAATACATTAGAAAAGTTCCTTTGTGATGGGAGGGGTTGAGGTGCAGTGACTATGATTGGTGGTACAGTATGTGTAAGGGGTTTAGGACACTTGTCATGTATAATGATGATAAATGTTACGGTATACGGTTCATTAATTATTTAGGTAGAATATAGGTTTGACTCCTGTAAGGAGATAAAGAAAACCTAATATTTAGTAGTGGCCCCGTAATCATTGACGAACATGCCTATTACATAAGGCACCCTCTTCAAACACTCATCCGCCGTAGTTTGAATCTACCGCGCAGAGCATTTAAAAAACTGAGGAGCCTTCATCATGAGCGCACGCGACCTCACTCATGGCTTCAGTCATAATGAATTGGGTTCTCACTACGAAAAAACTTCGTAAAAAATAAAAAGAAAAAGAAAAATAAGAATAACTATTCAATAAGCTTTTCATCATATCGTGGATGTACTTGTGTGGATCTTTTGACCAGACGCTACTGCAGGCGTCATTCTTCCTTCACTGACATATCAAGTAAACCAAAATCCTGAATACATCAACGAATGGGAAGGGGATGGTCGGGAGGGCCCCAGTCGTCAATGATTACGGGGCCACTACTAAATATTAGGTTTTCTTTATCTCCTTACAGGAGTCAAACCTATAATTTATTAGTGGCCCCTCCATCATTGACGAACATGCCTGATTTCTAAGACTGGAGGGGGACATTCGTAATCATATCATAACTCTAGAAAAGCAGATAATCAAACAACCACATAGTATTCTTACTCTTGTATAAAAGAGATATTCGGGTGCATAAACTTTATACAGCCTAAATCTTCAAAAAGGGGTACAAGCAGGAGCGTGCTTCAAAGAAGCCTGCTTGAAAAAGGGTTAACTCTGAGACTCTGTACACAGATCTGCTAGTTAAGAAGGCACCCCACTTAAAGTAAGTGGTGAAAACTAAAAACTTATAAGTTTACATGTGCACATATAAACCCCATTAACTAGTGGATCTATCTATCTATCTATTGCCTGACGCCGTGATCCCCGAAGGGGTGGCCACGAACGAACCGCCCCCATGCACCTCTGTCCCCAGTCAGTCGACGCCCCTCCCCCCAACCAGCACCGCCTTCGTTCATGTAGTTCCTCACTCCATCCTTCCACCTCATATTCGGTCTACCTCTCCCCCTCTGTCCCTCCACCTCGCTCTCGTACACCCTCTTAGTCATTCTCTCGCTTTCCATACGTTCCATATGGCCGAACCATCTCAAGTTGTTCCTTTTCACACTTTCCAGCACATCTACCTCCACACCACACCTCCTTCTTACTTCCTCATTAGTCTGTCTATCCCTCCATGTAACTCCGCACGCACTCCTTAAGTAATTCATTTCCACTGCTCTCACTCTTGGTCTGAGTCTCTCAACCAACGTCCATGCTTCGCTTCCGTAAGTCAGTGTCGGGATTACCACACTGTCATGCAAGGACTTCTTCACTTCCATACTGACCACCCTATTTCTTGTTACTGCTTTTAGCGTTCCTACAACCCTCTTCCCCTGTTGTACCCTCCCCCGCACCTCTTCATCCATAGTCCCATCTTTACTCAACACACTGCCCAGATACTTAAAAGAGTTGACGATCTCCATAGCCTGACCGTTCAGCTTCACCTCACACTAGTGGATATATTCCTAAAAATATAACCAAACATAAATGAATTCTTGTACATTCGTAGAAGTACTGAACTCGTGTACTTATGGAGAAGTAATTACTTCAAAAGTAAAAGTCGTAGTTGCAACTACCGAGATTTCTCAAAAATCTATTGCTTCACAGCCAAAGCTACTTACAACAAGAATTGTTGTAACACTACTATTGGCCTTTAGCACAATTTCCTGCAATGAATACTACAGAGAAATTTTATAATACAATGCCTACAAACAGTATCACAGCTCGTATGTTCCGAACACATACTCCGGAGGGGTCTAGGGTGTCCTATGTCACACTGACTGCACCCTCCCCCCCCCTTTTTCTTGAAATTAAACAAAACGTGACTAAAAGGGCCACCTAGACCCTCTGCCGTAAAGCTATACATGGCAAGGAAGGTTTGTCCAGAGCTACTGAAAGGTATCGAGTCAAAAACTCCTGATTAGAGGCCCACAACTGTGTGGACTTAATAACTTCCACCGAAAGATTATTAAGGAAACGTAAAGAGGCTGTCCCCTTGCGTAAATCGTGGGTCTTACCCACAACGCCGGGATTCTTCTCTTTAAAGTCCTCGACCAAGAGAGAAGCCAGTGTACGCTTCATCAAGCGTTCACCCGGACTTGCGACCCATAAAGCACCCTGGTGATTTAGAGGTGCCACTCTTAAATATTTGGTTAGAGCTTGCACTGGGCAAAAAAAAAAAAAAGATGGTGCACCTTTCCCCTTTTTAACGCCGGCACCGTGAACTCTGAAAACATGTGTTCACTGTGCTCATTCTTGGCTATGAATCCTGGGGAAGGTGCAATGTGAATACACTCATGAAGCCTATCAAACCTGAGGCAATTAGGTGTGTTGCTCATCGCCGCCAGCTCAGATACTCTGTTCCCGGTAGCCAAAGCCATAAGCAATACTGCCCTTTTGTAAAATCTGCAGTCTTTGGTACATACGGGAACGAGAATAACTACGATGCTTTGTCCAGAGACCATGTAGGCCTGAGCTGACGGGGAGGTGGGCGGAGTTTAAAACCTGCCCTCATAAAACAATTTCAGATAAATGTTTCTTCATGAACAGATACATTAAATAATTAACAACCAACGCCACCGAGGGCACAGTTTGTTTTGTTCTAAGAATCCAAGACATAAAAGCTTGCCAATGCGATTGAAACTGTCGCTTTGTAGACTGGGTATATTGATTCGTGAATATCTTGGTCACGTCGCTACCATATGGTGCTAGCCACTTGGCCTCCTGAATGTCCATAATGGACAAGTCCGCGAGGTTTCTAGGTTGCCAATTGTGTTCTAAGTGGAACAACCCGACCGGGAGTGACACTGGGTGCGGGCACCACGTGTACAAATGCTGGTACCACACTGCACCGGCCACAGGGGCGCAATTAGCGAGACTACGCCTCGCTAATCCTGTAGTTTGTTGACTACGTGGCACATTAGAGACGCGTCTGGCGGCGGAAAATAGATAAATGGAACTCAACCTGTTCTCGTCCGTCATCAGAGCGTCAGGTCCGCCCGCCGGCGTTATCGTCCGGCGGGTGAGGTACAGTGGGAGTTTGCAAGTCTTTTTCAGACGCAAACAAATCCACTTGTGGATGGTAATGCTCCGCACACGCAAGAGCGCCCATTCTACTGATGTGCTTTGTCTCTGAGACAGAGCGTCTGCCCAGACGTTTGCTACGCCTGGGAGATAAGATGCGTGAAGATGAATGTTCAGCCTGTTGGCTAGTATAAAATCTTTTCTGACACGTTTAGCCACTTCCGAGATCTTATTGACCCTTGTTTCTGAATACAGTGAACCACATTCAGATTATCCATTCTGAAGGCCACCGACTTGCCCCGTAAAGCAGAGCCGTGAGCCTGAAGGACAGATAAGGGGACTAGTAAGTCTTTGACATTGATGTGGAAGATTTCTAAATGGGACCAAAACCTTTGACCCTGATGCCCGAGGTTTGACTAAAAGCCCCAACCTATCGTGCCTGACGCATCCATGTCCACCCATACCGACGGCGGAGGAGAGGTTCATGACATGACTGCGTGCAACATTTCTCTCGTCGCCCAAACCGCTAGTAAGTTGTGTAATAACGTTGGGATAGGCCATACTATCCCCGCCGGTAATAGTGGGAAAAATTTGTTGCCCTCCAAGATTAAACGTTAGACTTACAACCGGCCCAACTTCACAGTTAGCTGAACCCCGTTGAGAGAACCGACTAGAGATTCCCAAAGTCTCTGTGTCGTAGTCAGACTGTGGAGAAACATAAACAGTTTTTGCGAAATCTGTTTTGAGTGTCCACACTCTGACTCAGAGTGAGAGAAGCTGTGTCCTCGACCAGCCCTATCCCCTGAAATACTCGTGGGGGAACAAGGGTTTGACTTTTACTAAGTTGACCTTGAATCCTAGAGATATGAGATGGTTTAACGTAACGTAGACATGACTGATGCGTAACTTTTCTGTTTCTGCCACCACCAGTTAGTCGCCCAGATACCACCAGACCCTGATCCCTTGTTCTAACAAGGGCTTGCGGGGACCTTGCTTGAATGCTTGTGCCAAATTGAAAACAGTCTTCCAAACTGCTGGTGAAATCAAAGAAGGAATTAGAACTGGAGACAGAACTACTTGGCTTGCAATACGGTCAAGAAGTTTCTTCACTAAGAACATCCTCAGATCCTGCCTTGCTCGAACTGCCTCTAATAAGGCCGTCCGAATATCTCCTAAAGACTTGGATGGAAGTCTGGAGAAGCAAGCGCCGGGAAAGTTCAATGGCTTTCCTGACTTCCGCGGCTTCTATTGCCTGAGAAGAGCGTAACAGAGACTTTGTTACTTGCTGGGAACCATATATTGCGAAAACAGTTTAAACGCTTTTCCTCTTAACCTAAACTCGCGGTCTAGGTAAGCTGGGGAAGGCGTGCTAAAGGGAGCTTATAATACGCCCAAATTGATTATTTGGGGGGTGGCAGCCAAGCAGAGGGGACTCCGCCGGCACCAAAAACGGGAAGAGAGAACCAAGAATGGCGTTCTGGAGGGATTTGGTGGGAAGAATAAGTCATGGTTATAATAACTTGGAATGTCCTTAATATGAACATCCAAAACATTTCCGTAACATTGCTACCCCTGACTCATCAGGCCCGTATAAAAGAGGCATAGCTCCTGTTTTTTGACTGGCGCCTTGTCTAAAGGAGGGGGAGATATGTCTGATATGACTCGCACAGTGGAAGTAGTGAGAGCTGCTGTGCCTGGCACATTGGAAATTGGGTCTGACACAAGCGGATGGTTAGGTATTTTAGCTAAAGCAAAGGATGTAGCCAGAGGTCGCACATTCGTCGACATCGCGGGATCTCCCGTATCAGAAGGAGTTTCCGGCGTAGGGCCAAAGAACCTATTAAGTGCATTCAATAGTAGTCCATCAATCTCTTCCGCTGGTACATACCTAGCCGATGACGAACTCCGTGGAGATTCGACAGTACCCTGAGAGTCGCCTAGAAGGTGACTGGACTCTTCAACCTCCATCTCTGAGACCAGAGATCGTTGTTCCTCATCCGTTAAGTCTGGCTTATCATGGGAAGATCCCGCCGAAGCCGGGACCTCCACATGTTGCCATGTTAAAACTGGGATAGAAGATGGTACATCGGCATCCCGGTGGACGTCAGCACTAGTTGAGTCACAAAGGGATGTGTTCTGTCCTGCCAGGACTGTGAGTATCGCCATACACCTTGGCTGTGGCTGTCCCTCGCTTGCGAGCTCGGTATACTCTCTGAAAGAGAGCCCTGTAAAGGTTTATGATAATTAAAAGCTCCCATAGCTCATTAACACATTGAAAGCAGAGCTGGTGAGCAAAATCATAAAGTATACTAATTAATTTAATTTATATTTAATTGTATTAAAATAAATTACTATAAATAAACACAATATTATCATAATATAATCATAGAAAATATATATGGTTATTATTATTCAGTGATTAAATTATTTCATTAACAAAATAAAAATAATATAGGGATACCTGATCTTAACGGCGTTGAACATACAGCAATGAGAGGTTCAAGTGCCGACATGACAGAGACTGGGGGAAAACTACCCCGCCCCCGGGAACTACCTGGTCACCTGGTGCAACACCGGTACTCCGCCCTGGAAAGAGAAATTTCCGGGGATTAATGCTCATAGGGTTACACCCAAAAATGGTACAAAATATGTGCCACAAAACCGCCGGTCAACGAACCGTAGCACTCCACCACTACTTTTCGTTTTCCTTTAGTTTCATATTAAAGATTTCAGGATATATTTACCTGTCCAGAAGATTTAAGCATATCTTCTGAATCCTCATAAAGATGAAGCATATCTTTATTAAAGATGAAGTCTTTCAAGTATCCCTTTACACTTGAAACACTAGTAAGATTCTGGCATCTTTTTATCCCATAAAAAGTCTAAGCCTATCCTAATCTCTAATCCGGCTTCTTCCAGAAGCCCTCATAGATCGCCGTCTTGAAGGCCGTGATACCCTATTGTATCAATCAATTGTTTGGCAAATTATCGCGAATTGCAAATCAGTTAATATAACCACCCGAAGGTACAACCGCCGGGTTTTATATGCAATGTCAAACCAATTGTACCTGCCCCAGACCTTTTTTGTAAAAAGGTCGCCGGGAGGGAAAGACTAAACAAACAACATTGTCTGAATTGTTTATTAAAGATTTCAGCATATCTTTTACCTGTTCAAAAGAATTAAGCATAACTTCTGAATCCTCATAAAGATGAAGTATATCTTTATTAAAGATGAAGTCTTTCAAGTATCCCTTTACACTTGAAACACTAGTAAGATTCAGGCATCTTTTTATCCCATAAAAAGTCTAAGCCTATCTTAATCTCTAATCCGGCTTCTCCCAGAAGCCCTCATAGATCGCCGTCTTGAAGGCCGTGATACCCTATTGTATCAATCAATTGTTTGGCAAATTATCGCGAATCGCAAATCCGTTAATATAACCACCCGAAGGTACAACCGCCGGGTTTTATATGCAATGTCAAACCAATTATACCTGCCCCAGACCTCTTTGTAAAAAGGTCGCCGGGAGGGAAAGACCAAACAAAATAACTGTGTGGAGCCCCCCTCGCCGGGAATAACACAGGAAGCCTGATCCCAGGCTCGACCACAGAAAACGCAGTTTCTGATGAGCCCTCAAGCGACCAAACTCGTCGGGGTAACTTACCTATTTTAGCCATCCTGACTAAAACTCGGTAAACAAAAACGGTGTTCTCGGAGCAACGAGAAAAACGCCGGAAAGGTAACCCCCACCAAACGAGACATTTTAACACATTTTATACAAAGGGTGTGCACAAAAATAGGGATACCTGAACAGGAGGGCGTAATGCATAAAGCAAAAACCGGGCAAAGGTAGCCATGACAGAGACTGGTGGGAAACTTACTCCAGGTTCTGCATAGACCCGCCGGGACCCAGCTCTGGAAAAATAAAATTTCCAGGAATTAATGCTCATAAGGTTAACCCACTCATGTTCGCACACAAGTGTTAAATAACCCGCCGGGTAACGAGACGTAATACTCAACGACCACAGCTCGCTACGCGGTGGGGTTTCCTAAGTAAAAGATTTCAGAATATCTTAATTTGTCCAAAAGATTTATGAATACCCTCTGACATAATATATAAAGACCAGCATGGCGTTTATAAGTGATTAAGTCTTTCCGGTGGTGTTTGTTTCAAGATTACATTTTGGAAGAAAAAAAAACTAAAAAAGACGCCGGCCCCCGAATTATCTCGTAGATCAAAAACTGGGAAGCCTGACAAATATACGAGATCTAACTTCTGCCGAAGTATCTTTTTAGATCGCCGTATGTTGAAGGCGGCGATACAAAACGTATCCCTCAATTGTCTGGTTAACTAACTGAATTGTAAATTCGTTATTCCCATCCGTCCAAGGAGCACCCGCCGGGTGTGAATAATAGTTTAAAAAACGTTAACCCCAATTGTGCCCTAAAGCGCCGTATGTTGAAGGAGGCGATACACAATGCATCCCTCAATTGTCTGGTCAACTAAACTGAATTTTGCAAATTCGGTCATCCCACCCTTCCAGGTTGCACCCACCGGGTGATTTAAAGTTTAAAAGTTAACCCCAATTGTTCCTATCCCCACTTCTTTGTAACAGATCGCCGGGGAGGAAATACAACTACAGCATAGTTTTATATTGGCTTTGCAAAACCGAAAAAACTACAAACAACACGTGTCCGTATGAACACTGTTAGATGGGTACAGCCAACCCGCCGGGAATCAGAAGGAGCCTGAAACAGGCACCCCAGAGACGCAGTCCTGGGGAGCCACAGACACCCACTCGCCGGGGAAACAAGCCTGTTTTAAACCACGCGTGGCCAAAACTTGGCAACCAGCCGGGGTTATCAAGGTGAAACCGAGAAAAACCCGCCGGAAATAACCCACCCCGTCCAGATACCATCTGAACGCAACACCGGACCGAGGCGTAGCTAAAACACAACTAACGCCGGGCCCAACATAGTCCGTGGAATTAGCCAATACACAACTAACCCAGGACACATAAATAGTCCGTGGAATTAGCCAATACACAACTAAACCAGGACACACATGACACAGTAGTACATATTTAGAAAATAAATCAATAACACTTGTATATGTGGTAAAGCTACGAGAGGCTGGCTAGGCCTAGGCAGACGGATAACAGTAACATGTTGGAATATAAACAAAAAGCACTGAATTATATCACAACAGGAACCACCGCCAACACCACTGTAGCAAACACTTCCGGCAAAGGGAAGAACTGATTCGGGACCCAGAAAAAACTTCACTAAGTGAAGAAAAATACGCTGGGAACGACAGCAAAATACGCTACCTCATCAGAAAGATAAAAGGAAGCAATAACGTGTAATGAAAGCCGCCTGCATCACAAAGCTAGCTAACTGTGAAAAAGTTCACCTGTCCACAACAGGACCACGAGGGTACATCCGAAATAGATGCCCCAAACACACGACCCAAAATACACTGCACTGCGGGCAACTAGCCCAGGACACTCCTGCTACGCATATCCTAACCTTACTCGATACATCCCGGAGTAAACAAATGAGAAAAAACTCACTAGGGACGCAACAAATGCGGAACCCGCGGAGCGTGGGGAGACACGTCCGGGCAGGCTGAGCGCAGAGCAGAGAAGGAAGAATGATGCCTGCAGTAGCGTCTGGTCAAAAGATCTACACAAGTACATCCACGATATGATGGAAAGCTTATTGAATAGTTATTCTTATTTTTATTTTTATTTTTATTTTTTACGAAGTTTTTTCGTAGTGAGAACCCAATTCATTATGACTGAAGCCATGAGTGAGGTCGCGTGCGCTCATGATGAAGGCTTCTCAGTTTTTTAAATGCTCTGCGCGGTAGATTCAAACTACGGCGGATGAGTGTTTGAAGAGGGTGCCTTATGTAATAGGCATGTTCGTCAATGATGGAGGGGCCACTAATAAATTTATCTTATTTATAGACTGATTAACTTATAATATAGCCTACTGTACACTACTCTTGTTATGCTTGTATAATAAAGGTGTATAGTGGGTCTTTAACTAGGAGAGAAATATGAATACTGTAGTCAACACCGAACACAATAAATTATACAACAGGAATACACTAGGCTATAAATGCAATGAACATAAGGAGTACAACAAATAGTGTGACAATCAGCACAATATTAAGCGAATTTATCTATTACCAGACGCCCTTAATCCCGAAGGGGTGACCACGAATGAATTGCCCCCATGCACCTCTGTGCCCTATCAGTCGATGACCCTCTTCCCATCTAACACCGCTTTCACGCATATACCTCTCAACTCCATCCTTCCACCTCACTCTCGGTCTGTTTTTCCTCTCTGTCCTTCCACTTCATTCTCGTACACTCTCTTAGTCATTCTCTCGCTTCCCATACTTACAGTTTCTTACAGTTTCTTACAGTTTCTTACAGTAGATCCTCTGGAAAAAGGCAAACTAGGCCTGTGAATCCAGCTCAGTACCAGTACTTGCACTGCTGCGGTCGTTCACAGTGTTGGCGGCGGCGGTAGCAGACGCAAAATTTTTACTATTCTGTATTTTTGTTTTATAATCAAACTTCAAATCTTGTCTTCCCCATGCTTTATCAAGATTACTTTCAAACTCCCTTATTGATTCGGAATCGACTACATACTGGGGCAGTGCGTTCCACTCATTTACCACTATCACAAAATGAGTTCTTTGCCTTCTCAAGCCTATTTCTTCCTTTGTACATTTTCTTAGAGTGTCCTCTCGTTCTTGTTCCCTCCCGCATCAAGAAGATACCTTCACACACATCCTCATCATACTTTCCTGACACTATCTTAAAAGTCTCTATCATATCCCCTCTCTTTCTCCTATATGCCAGTGTCCTCAACCTCTGCTCATAGCCCGCGTTCTTCAACGTTGGTATTAGCTTGCTAGCTCTCCTCTGCACTTTCTCCACTGCTTCTATATCCTTTACCATATATGGAGCCCACACCTGGTTCGCATATTCCAGGTGCGGCCTAACCAGCGCTGTATACAGATTCCTGAAGATTTCTTCGTCAAGTGACACAAATGTCCTCCTTATCAGCCCTACAATTCTATTGGCTTTGTTTATCTTTTCCGCTAAATGTTCTGAGAAATTTACCTAATTGTCTATCACTACTCCTATATCCTTTTCTGCATTCACTTCCTCAATCGCTTCATACATACTGTATCCTACCTTGTCTATCTTGCTTGTCCCAATCCGTACGTACTTGCATTTTTTTGGATGAAAAGGCATTAACCAATGCTCAGACCATCCCTTCATGCCCTCCACATCTCCTTGAAGCAAAAAAACATCTTCCTTACTCCTCACTCTTCTATACAGCTTAGTGTCATCCGCATACAGGTATACCTCACTTCCATTAGTTATAACTTCAGGTAAGTCGTTGATAAATATAACGAACAGCAGTGGTCCCAACACAGATCCCTGAGGTACCCCACTTGTAATTTCCCTCCACCCCGAGCCTATTCCATTCACCAGTACCCTCTGTCTCCGATCTTTCAGGAAGGCTTCTCTAGTTACTAATATCTACCCTTTTCACTCTTGATTTGTGTCCCTCCAACAACATCCATAGCCAGTGCAAAGGCGAGCTTGTGTTAAGTGATGATCCTATGGCTGTGAATTTTGGAAATGAGTCTTTGGAGCTGGTGGACAAGTTTTGTTACCTAGGAGATATCATCTCTGCCGGTGGTGGGGCCGAGGCTGCCACTGTCGCTAGAATTAGATGTGGCTGGGGGAAGTTCAGAGAACTGCTGCCAATTCTGACCATGAAAAGAATGCCCCTCCCCCTGAAGGGAATGGTGTAGTTCTCATGTGTTAGAAGTGCAATGACGTATGCCTCAGAAACATGGGCCGTTAAACTAGAGGATGTCAACAGAATGGAACGTAATGAGATGAGAATGGTGAGATGGATGTGTGGGGCCAGGCTGCAGGATAGAATAACAAATGTTGAGCTGAGGAGACGTTTAGGTATAAAGAGTATTAGCGAAGTGATGCGTACAAGTAGACTGGGATGGTATGGACATGTGGAGAGAATGGATGAACAAAATTGGGTGAAAAAATGCAGGTCTGTGATTGTAGAGGGAGCTGCACCAAGGGGTGGACCGAGGAAGACCTGGGATCGGACTATACGTGCCGATCTCAAATCCAAAAACTTGACAAGTGAAGCAGCCCTTAACAGGGTTGCCTGGAACGCCGCCATTAGGACAAGAGACTGAAACTGCACATATGTGTGGAACACTCATTCTTAACTCTTTGGCGCACGATGACTCCATGTGAGTCATTAGGATAGTACAGTGCTTACCCCAATTTTGAGAGAAATTGGTCGATATTGCAGGCCGCAAAAGTGAAATTCGCAAAATTGGATTAACTAACCTTATGGGGGAAAATGAATATGGTCGACATTTCATCAGTGACGGCCCAATTTTTCGTGATTTCCGTCATTTATTTGCTTTGTTTGTACACACATACATGTAATTATACATCCCACAATGAAGAAACAGACAGAAAAACATAAGACATTATCATTATCCTTGAGAAAATCAAATTAAATTAGCAATTGAGTATTTACCTAGACTCGAAAGATGGCTGGGCTTGCGGGGATGGAGGGAGGGTGTCCGAGGCTTGGGTAACCCCCCCCCCACCCCCCCCACCCCGAAAACTAGTGCGGAGAGCCCCACTTTCTTACGGCGCCACCCGCAAAAGTAGAGTTACATCGCAAAATTAGGTTTTTATCAAAAATTGGTTAGTGGGGTCTCGGTCGCAAAATTGGTGTTTCGCAAAATCAGAACACGCAAAATTGGAGTAAGTACTGTACAGGTATATCCCTAAGTGCAAGATGACTCGTTCAGCGTCATTAAACTTAAAAATATTCGCCAAAAATAAAGTTTTCGTCTGACGCGCGTCATTTTTGGTATAGATACTCGGTATCAAGTCAAGTTCAATGGAAATTCTTGGCAACCCCCTGGGTTTACGCGCGGCGGCTTGGAAGTGGGCAGAGAACGCCTCAGTCTTGCCTCACCCATTGTCAATACTTTCACTTTTATTAGTTTATCTTAGTAACTACAGTATTTGGTTTATCGTAATTCCGCTTCCATATATGTATGCAAATAAAAAATGCAAATAAATAAAAAAATCCGAGATATAATTTGGGAGTCGGAAAAAAATACTTATCAATACTTTAGGTGCGCCCAAGAGTTAAAATGTTATGTATGTAGTGGAAGTGTGGGAAGACTGGTTCAGGCTCCACTGCACCACAGGGAGGAGGTCAAGCCAGTCCTTCTGCCGGCTATGAATTTTGGTGGCATGAAGTGCGTTGTCTAGTTAACGGTGGGACCTCTTTTAGATTCTGTATCTTTGGGGGTGGTAGGGGGAGGTGAGCATGATCTGGTACCCCAGGAGCTCTGCAAGGGAGAATTATGTAAGGCTTAAGTATTCCTGCCCACAGTCGCTTAAACTGGCGGTGAGAATGCCAAGGGTTGAGAAGACGTGTTGTAAGAGGGCCTTGGCTGTGGTGAGGACATCGTTGTTTCTGACAGGTACTGTGATGATGAAGCGGGAGAACATATTAACAAAGGTTATGATGAAACACAATCCATTATTTGAGTCTAGGGGGCCCATAACATCCACAGAGAGCATCTCAAAGGGGCAGCTAGCCTGGAAGTGCCCTTGCGCCTCGGTGAACTTGTGCCTATTCTTCCCAAGGGTGCAGCCGTGACACCCTTGGATAACTTCGGTGGCGATGTCTTTGCTGGTAGGAGTCCAGAACCATCTTCTGAAGGTCTGGAGGAGGCGCTTCTCCCCTAGGTGGGCTCTAGGGCTGCCATGGAGCAAGGAGAGGATGGCCTTCCCCCGTGTGGGGGGTAAAGTAGTCCAGCCTTCGTCAGTGGAGACCTGATCTCCCAAACAATCGAGACGGCCTTGGAACGGTTAGGTAGCCAATCGGGCACTCTAAACCCTTTGGCGGTGGTCGCCAATTGTTGATACTCCGCTGATCGGTGGGAGTCCAGCTGAATACTGTAGCTCCTAGGGGCTCCTGCTGGGGGTCGAGGGTCAGTCCATTAATCAAGAGTGACCGTCGGCGTTAGTATTTAGCTTCCCCGGGCAATGCTGGATGGTATAGTTCAACTCCTCTAGTAGTTCCCGCCATCTGACCAGCATGCACTCTGTCGATTGCGTCCACTGAAGCCACTTGAGGGAGTGGCGATCAGTGATAATCTCCAACCTGGTGCCAGTGATGTAGGGGGAGAAGGACTTGAGGCCGAAGATAAGGCCCAGGCACTCCAATTTGTGCAAATGGTAGCTTTTTTCGGCTGCGTTCAGGGTTCTGCTGGTGCAGGCAATGAGGTTTTCCGACGTTCTATTGACCTGGGCGAATACGACCAATGAGGCTGGCGTCTGTGTACAGACGGATTCGCTTGGTTAAATTTTTGCTTGGAAGTTGGTGAAGGCCACCACTGGGGGGTTAGACAGGATTTCCTTCTGCCGGTCCATGACGGCCTGTTCCATGGGGCCCCAGTGGAATGCAGTGTCTTTCATTGTGTGGGTGCTCAGGGGGGCGGCGATCGAGGAGAACCCTTACAAAACTGGCCACTCCTGCCGGCGATGGGGGCGGTTTTCTGGGGATCGGGGGCTAAAACTTTCTGCAAGCTTGATCCTATTAATGTATCCAAGATGTCATTTGTCTATCTGCATGTCACAGACTTCATCTGTAAAATTGTAAATGGATGCTTCATGGAGGGTAACTTTGTTCAATCTGAGAAACAAGCTCTATTGGTGCCTCTTCTAAAGAAACCTGGACTTGATGCTGGGGATATGTCAAAGTACCGAACTGTTTCAAACTTGTAATTTCTTTCATAAATAATTGAGCGGGCCATACTTGATCAATTGTTACCATTGCTTGAACAGAACAAAGCTGTTCCTCTTGCTCAGTCTGCATACAGGAAATACCATTCAACTGAGACCTCTTTATGTAAGATTCAGAATGACTTGGTGGAGGATGCAACGGGGAGGTGTCTCTCTTGGTTTTGTTGGATCTTTCTGCGGCCTTTGATACAGTGGACCATGACCTACTGTTAAAAGATTTGCATTCTTACGGTGTTCGTGAAAGAGCACTCTTGCTCCTCAAATCATATTTATCAGATAGATTTCAGCGTGTGGTGATTGGCCATACTTACAGTTTCTTACAGTAGATCCTCTGGAAAAAGGCAAACTAGGCCTGTGTATCCAGCTCAGTACCAGTACTTGCACTGCTGCGGTCGTTCACGGTGTTGGCGGCGGCGGTAGCAGACGCAACATTTTTACTATTCTGTATTTTTGCTTTATAATCAAACTTCAAATCTTGTCTTCCCCATGCTTTATCAAGATTACTTTCAAACTCCCTTATTGATTCAGAATCGACTACATACTGGGGCAGTGCGTTCCACTCATTTACCACTCTATCACAAAATGAGTTCTTTGCCTTCTCAAGCCTATTTCTTTCTTTGTAAATTTTCTTAGAGTGTCTTCTCGTTCTTGTTCCCTCCCGCATCAAGAAGATACCTTCACACACATCCTCATCATACTTTCCTGACACTATCTTAAAAGTCTCTATCATATCCCCTCTCTTTCTCCTATATGCCAGTGTCGGAAGTCCCAGTGTCCTCAACCTCTGCTCATAGCCCGCGTTCTTCAACGTTGGTACTAGCTTGCTAGCTCTCCTCTGCACTTTCTCCACTGCTTCTATATCCTTTACCATATATGGAGCCCACACCTGGTTCGCATATTCCAGGTGCGGCCTAACCAGCACTGTATACAGATTCCTGAAGATTTCTTCGTGAAGTGACACAAATGTCCTCCTTATCAGCCCTACAATTCTATTGGCTTTGTTTATCTTTTCCGCTAAATGTTCTGAGAAATTTAACTTATTGTCTATCACTACTCCTATATCCTTTTCTGCATTCACTTCCTCCATCGCTTCATACATACTGTATCCTACCTTGTCTATCTTGATTGTCCCAATCTGCATGTACTTGCATTTTTTTGGATGAAAAGGCATTAACCAATGCTCAGACCATCCCTTCATGCCCTCCACATCTCCTTGAAGCAAACCCACATCTTCCTTACTCCTCACTCTTCTATACAGCTTAGTGTCATCCGCATACAGGTATACCTCACTTCCATTAGTTATAACTTCATGTAAGTCGTTGATAAATATAACGAACAGTAGTGGTCCCAACACAGATCCCTGAGGTACCCCACTTGTAATTTCCCTCCACCCAGAGCCTATTCCATTCACCAGTACCCTCTGTCTCCGATCTTTCAGGAAGGCTTCTATTCGTTTCACACATTTCTCCCCTATATTATAGCTTCTAACTTTCTCTATTAACCTTTTATGTGGGACCTTATCGAAGGCCTTCATAAAATCGCAATATACCACGTCTATTACATCACCATCCTCTAGAATTTGCATCCAATCATCTACCACCTTAATTAGCTGTAGTACCGTCGACCTCCCCGGCAAGAATCCGAACTGTCTCCCATTGAAAATACCATACCATACCATCTCTGACCAAGCCCCCCTGTTGTTTGGAGTTCCTCAAGGATCGGTTCTGGGACCGATCCTCTTTATAGTTTACACTAGCAGCTTGGCATCCTTGCTAGATGCTCATGGTGTTGCCTATCACTTTTACGCTGATGACACTCAGTTGTATGTGAAGATAGAAAACATTAATGATACTAAGACCAAAATGGAATTTTTATTGTCGGACATTAAGATCTGGATGGCAAAGCGGAAACTCAAACTGGATGAGAACAAAACAGAGATCATCATCATTCATGGAAATAGAAGGGGAAATGATGCTGAAAATGGAAGATGCTCAACTTCGCCCAGTAAGCTCAGTGCGAAACCTTGGAGTATACTTTAACTCTAAATTGAACTATGAGAATCACATCAATCAGGTCATCAACATTTGTAATCTCCAAATCAGAAACTTGCATTCGGTGAGACGGTTTCTTAACAAGCGCTGTCTTCTAACATTGGTTCACTCAATTGTCCTATCACGTGTGGACTATTGTAATGCCTTATTGGTTGGCCTTCCTAATTACTTGCTACAAAAAGTTCAGTCCATACTAAATAGAACAGCGAGGCTCATATTTAATCTACCTCCAAGATCCCCCACTTCTTTATATTTGATAAGAGCTGCACTGGTTGCCAGTTAAAGCTAGGATAGAGTTTAAGTTGTGTCTTTTGACTTTTAACCCTCCAGCCCCGGCTATGTATTATATATATATTCCTCGAAAACCGGGTGTTTTGGCCGAAAAACGTCTAGGCTAGGCTACCGTATATTCGTTAATCAGACTGCTTCCCGCATTCCCGCGCATCCCCAAGCGTAGCTGTGTTATTTACCTGTAGAATGGCATTAAGTAGAGCTCTCTAAGTCAACTGGTTGAGCTGTGATGATGATTTCATTGGAGATAACTTTATGGCCAAAACAGCCACTTTACACCACTTTTCGATACTTAACAACAACATACAGGCACACACGAACAAGCGACGCTCTCCTTCTTGTGGCCGGAGATGCGGAGCGTCGGTCCTGCCGGCTGTTGTTTACATGCGTCGGACCGACGCCTCGCACACCAAGCTCACAGGCTTTGACGTCATGGGTGTTTAAGAGCCCTTCCGGGTAGCTCGTGTATGCTTTTTTATGGGCGTTCAAGAGCCCTTCCGGGAACAGAGGGTTAAGGCACTTATGTTTGGCCTGACCTCTTGAGACGCCCTTTGGCACGTTCTGGTGCGATCCTGAGAAGCAGTGATGATGTGCTACGTCTTGATGAACCGGTAGCTATCCAGCAGTCCTCTTTCTCTGATCGGTCCTTTTCTTTCGTGGCTTCTAGGTTATATAATGAATTGCCTTTATCAATTAGACAGCTGAACTCCATAGACTCTTTCAAAAAACAGTTGAAAACCTTTCTCTTCTGTAGGAGTTATGATCTTGCAAGTGGCACAGTGACAGGTCGTTACAGACTCTAACTGCTGCCATGTTAAAGAATTGTTGTTGCTTGAACTACAGGTGAACTGCACCACACTTCTCTTGAATGTGGGGCACTGTGTTACGAGCGCTAGTGAATTCCTCTAGAAGAACTGGCGTTTGCGAGAAATAAAAGACCAGATTATTATTATTATTATTATTATTTCGGTGGTGCTCACTATGTGCCCTAGGTACTGTACCTGCCGTCGAGCAAGGAAGAACTTGGCAGGTTTGAGGAGCAGCCCCGCTGCCATCACGTGCTGGAGCAGCTTCTGCATGCGCTCCATGTGGACCTCCCAAGTGGGAGAGAAAATTATGATGTCATCCAGGTAGGCAAGGCAGATCTCCCAGATCTCCCCCCAGGGGATAAGGAGGCCTTCACTTATGGTGGAGGAAGAAAATAATATGCCCCACGCATCCTACTGCGTGTCGTACAAGGCAACTAATAGGGGGGGATGGCGTTAGATTTGTGAACAAACAGCCATTAATATACAGTACAGTGAAGCCTTGTTATTGGCACTGGCTGTGTTTCATATGGCAGCGCTGTGACAGGGCTTCATTGTTCTAGTCCAAGTTGCCTAATGGCGGCACACTGGCGGTGGATGTCGCTCCCTCCGGACCGGGACCTGGCGCCTTAGGCCCAACCTGCACGAAATGGATCCAGAGGGTACAGTGCATAGTGTTTCTCCGGACTGGCACTCTCTGCCCAACAGTATAGGGGCCCGAACCTGGTGGTAGCGCTCCAGGAAACTGCCCCGTCATTGGGTGTAAAATAAGTAACACCCTCTTCTTAACATTAATAATCAATTACAAACCCCAATGTACTTGAATAAACTAATGAAAGCATATGGTCCTCCCGACCAGTCCTGTCGTAGTGCCGTGTATGCGCACGGGGTGTGTCCCTGCGGCTTGTTCTGGAGGGGCGCACCGAGGCCACTGGATCCTACCCCCTTGTAATCTATTGGGGGAAGGTGCTGGGAATGGTCCCCGGGGTAGACTGAAGCCGAAATTCTGGGGGGGGGGGTGATGCCCATTTGCCAGCCTAATCACCAATTATGACTCGACCTAAAGAGAAAACGGGTACAGTAAGTCCGATGTTCCAAAACAGCACAGGATATGGACAGTCTCAGACTTGCTAGTGTGAATGTTGGTAGTTTGAAACTGTGTGCAAATGAAGTGGCTGAGATGTGCGAGAGGAGGCGAGTGGACGTCTGCTGTGCCCAGGAAACACTCTGGAAAGGGTATGGGGCACAGTGGATTGTTGGAAGAAAGAAAAGATATAGGATCTACTGGAAGGGGGTTGAGACTGATAAAGCGAAAGAAGGAGTGGGTGTTCTGGTGGCTGAAGAGTGGGTGGAAAAGTGTGCTTCAGATTACGAGAGTTAGTGAAAGGCTGATTGTTTTGAAGTTGAAAGTTGGTGAAAGAATTCTGAATGTGATATCTGCATATGCCCCACAGGCTGGCCTACAGAAAGAGATAAAAGAGGACTTCTGGAATGACACCGTCAGTGTCATTTTAGGCCTCTCGGAGAATTAAATAACAATCCTGGGAGGGGACCTGAATGGTCATGTGGGAGGATATCTGCAGATGGATACGAGGGAGTACATGGAGGAAATGGTTACGGAAGGAGGAATCTGGAAGGCAAATATATACTGGAGTCCTGCGATGCACTCAACATGGTTGTGTGTAACATGAAGACAGAGCCATCTGGTCACATATAACTCTGGGATCTCCAGTAGCCAGATAGATTACTTCTTGGTTAATAGGAATGGCTGGAAACTGGTTCGGGATGTAAAGGTCATCCCGAGCGAAGAATGTATCCCCCAGCATAAGCTACTTGTGTGCAATATGAGCTTATACAGAGATCCTGAGCGCAAGAAGGAATACATGCCCAAAATGAGAGTGTGGCTGCTGGAGAACAAGGAATGAAGGGATGGTCTGAGCATTGGTTAACCCGGGAACTGCGGGGAGACTCTTAAGAGTTCCCCCGGCGGACTGCGGGGAGACTCTTAAGAGTGAGTGAAAAAAAAATCAACTTTTGACATCGAAAAAAAAAAACAAAAAAAAAAAATTTTTTGGCCCCTGGGCCATGCAAAATCTCAGTCCTCTACCTCCCCTCCTTCCCCACTTTCCTCCTCTCCTTCAGTTATCACCTATTTTCCCTGTTATTCCCTTATTCTGAGGTATATTTTCGTGCTAACATTAGCGAGTTGCAAGCAGGGTGTTGTCATCACTGATGGCAAGCGAGTGCAAGAGAGAGAGAGAGAGAGAGAGAGAGTATCGATCGACTGTGTCTCAGTGGCCTTGGGGGAAATTGGCGGGAAAGCAGCTTGCCTCACCCATACATTATACAACTCGCAGGCTATATCTCCGATTTTGACCATCCAAACGCTGTTTTCACTCGTTTTATTGTTGTTTCAGGTTAATACCTTTATAATCAACCCATAATAGGCGCATATGGATAAGTATTAATGCTATTAATGGCACAATGAATATTTTAGTGATGGAAACACCTCAAATACGTCAGCACAGGGGGACGTTTCCAATTACCCCCATGCGCACTTGTTAGGTTAATGCCTTTTCATCCAAAAAAATGCAAGTACAGTAGTCCCTCGTTATCAACGGGGGTTACGTTCTTAAGACTGCCGTCGATAGCAAAAACCGTCGATACCGCATTACCGTACATACACGTACAGTATCCGTGGTCTCTATCCTATGTACTTTTAAGTGTTTCCTTTACACAGGCACACCGTCTATCACTGAATACATTAGAGGCCATAATAAATGCAAGAGATACAAGGTTCAGGCACAAATAAGCAAGTACAAGGCGGGTGGACTTAGAGCTTCTGCCTGGTATTGACAACATTAAAAATGGAGGACTAAAGTGACGCTCCGATCGTCGGTGAATCCGGATTGACTCAAAATCTAGTCTTTAGGCTAATTATTTTTGCTCTCGTTTTCGGTGTATTTTCTTATTATTGTAGGTCTTATTGTTCATTATTTAATCCACTTTTGGTTGGTATATTAGAGTAATATAAATAAACAATTAATCCGTCGATATATCAGTCGATACTCGAATCAGTCTAAAGTCAGTCGATAGTCGAATCCGTCTATGATAAAGCAATCAGTCTATAATCAAATCCGTTTATAAAAAAGCCGTCGATAACGAGGGACTACTGTACATGCGGATTGGGACAAGCAAGATAGACAAGGTAGGATACAGTATGTATGAAGCGATGGAGGAAGTGAATGCAGAAAAGGATATAGGAGTAGTGATAGACAATAAGTTAAATTTCTCAGAACATTTAGCGGAAAAGATAAACAAAGCCAATAGAATTGTAGGGCTGATAAGGAGGACATTTGTGTCACTTGACGAAGAAATCTTCAGGAATCTCTATACAGCGCTGGTTAGGCCGCACCTGGAATATGCGAACCAGGTGTGGGCTCCATATATGGTAAAGGATATAGAAGCAGATAGGATATAGAAGATGGAGTGTGTGGGGAAATGAGGTATGGTGGTGAGATAGTGATAGAATGGGTATGGAAAATGTGCAAACCAGCATGGGAGAAGGGGAGTGCACCCGATGACTGGAAGACTGGCATAATAGTCCCCCTATATAAGGGCAAAGGGGAAAGAGGAGTGTGTGGTAACCACCGAGGAATATGTCTTCTAAGCGTAGTAGGGAAGGTATACAGTAGGGTAGTGATTGAGAGAGTGAGAGTGAGAACGGAGAAATGGATAGGCGACGAGCAGGGAGATTTTAGGAAGGGAAGAGGATGTGTAGATCAGATTTTTACCCTGAATTGTGTTGTGGAGAAGTATCTGGAGAAGAAACAAAAGGTGTATGTTGCCTTTATGGACTTGGAGAAGGCCTATGACAGAGTGGATAGAGAAGGTTTGTGGAAAGTACTTAGAATATACGGAGTAGAGGGCAAGTTGCTGAAAGCAGTGAAGAGCATGTATGAGGGTGCAAAGGCGGCAGTACGTGTGGAGAGTGAGCAGAGCGAGTTCTTTGACCTGAATGTTGGTTTGAAACAGGGGTGTGTGATGTCCCCGTGGTTGTTTACTGTATATATGGATGGAGTCATGAAAGAAATACTATCAAGAGCAGTGGATGTTGGTGTATCGCTGAAAAGGGAGGGAATTGAGTGGAAGCTACCTATACTGCTGTTTGCGGATGATACAGTTCTGATGAGTGATAATGGATGGGAGTTGCAGGGTCTGGTAAATGAGTTTGGAACAGTGTGCGAAAAACGGAATTTGAATGTAAATACGGGGAAGAGCAAGGTTATGGTCTTCGAAAGGGGTGAAGTCACAGAGTGTGAGGTGAAGCTGAACGGTCAGGCTATGGAGATCGTCAACTCTTTTAAGTATCTGGGCAGTGTGTTGAGTAAAGATGGGACTATGGATGAAGAGGTGCGGGAGAGGGTACAACAGGGGAAGAGGGTTGTAGGAACGCTAAAAGCAGTAACAAGAAATAGGGTGGTTAGTATGGAAGTGAAGTAAGTCCTTGCATGACAGTGTGGTAATCCCGACACTGACTTACGGAAGCGAAGCATGGACGTTGGTTGAGAGACTCAGACCAAGAGTGAGAGCAGTGGAAATGAATTACTTAAGGAGTGCGTGCGGAGTTACATGGAGGGATAGACAGACTAATGAGGAAGTAAGAAGGAGGTGTGGTGTGGAGGTAGATGTGCTGGAAAGTGTGAAAAGGAACAACTTGAGATGGTTCGGCCATATGGAACGTATGGAAAGCGAGAGAATGACTAAGAGGGTGTACGAGAGCGAGGTGGAGGGACAGAGGGGGAGAGGTAGACCGAATATGAGGTGGAAGGATGGAGTGAGGAACTACATGAACGAAGGCGGTGCTGGTTGGGGGGAGGGGCGTCGACTGACTGGGGACAGAGGTGCATGGGGGCGGTTCGTTCGTGGCCACCCCTTCAGGGATCACGGCGTCAGGCAATAGATAGATAGATAGATATAGAAGCAGTGGAGAAAGTGCAGAGGAGAGCTAGCAAGCTGGTACCAACGTTGAAGAACGCGGGCTATGAGCAGAGGTTGAGGACACTGGGGCTTCCGACACTGGCATATAGGAGAAAGAGAGGGGATATGATAGAGACTTTTAAGATAGTGTCAGGAAAGTACGATGAGGATGTGTGTGAAGGTATCTTCTTGATGCGGGAGGGAACAAATAAGAGAGGACACTCTAAGAAAATTTACAAAGAAAGAAATAGGCTTGAGATGGCAAAGAACTCATTTTGTGATAGAGTGGTAAATGAGTGGACGCACTGCCCCAGTATGTAGTCGATTCCGAATCAA
This sequence comes from Paralithodes platypus, assembly GCA_032716605.1. Lineage (NCBI taxonomy): Eukaryota > Metazoa > Arthropoda > Malacostraca > Decapoda > Lithodidae > Paralithodes > Paralithodes platypus. The sequence continues at coordinate 8,920,233 of CM064499.1, read as the reverse complement.
TAAGGGAGTTTGAAAGCAATCTTGATAAAGCATGGGGAAGACAAGATTTGAAGTTTGATTATAAAACAAAAATACAGAATAGTAAAAAAAATTGCGTCTGCTACCGCCGCCGCCAGCACCGTGAACGACCACAGCAGTGCAAGTACTGGTACTGAGCTGGATACACAGGCCTAGTTTGCCTTTTTCCAGAGGATCTACTGTAAGAATCTGTAAGAAGTTAGGGATAGGTTTCATAGTAAACTGGAGGAAATTAATAGAAATAAGGAAGCAAGGCCTAGCGATGTAAATAGTCAATAGAATTTCCTTAAGCATAGCCTTCTCGCTGCCACTGACAAAGTCTGTGGGAAAACAAAAGGTCACCTCAGGAATATGACCTCCTGGTGGTGGAACGATGAGGTAGAACATGCTGTGAAAAAGAAAAGGAGATGGTTCAAAGCATGGAAGAAGGGAAGCAGTAAGGAGGAATACCAGGCAGCTAAACAACCTGCCAGAAGAGATATTTACAATGCTAAAAAAGGCATTAAGGACCTGGTCCTCGAACAAGTGTGTAACACGGACAATCCCAATGTGATCTTCAACCTAGCTAGGCGAGTTAAAAATTACAGTAGGGATATTATAGGTGAACAGTGTGTTAGAAACGATAGTGGCACAATTGTGTATGCAGAAGATGAAATCAGAGAAGCATGGAAGGCACACTATGAACGTTTGCTAAATGTAGAGTTTAAATGGAATAAAGAACAGCTTAGTATCGAAAAATCAATATCTGGATCCCCTCCTTTGGTAGCATCAGCTGCAGTGAGCGACACAATCAATAAAATGAAGGACGGTAAAGCTCCAGGGTGCTCTGACATTGTTGCTGAGATGATAAAAGCCTCAGGGGAGACTGGTGTCAGCTTAGTCACTGAGATGCTAAACACCATTATAAAAGAGTAAAAAATCCCTGAGGATTGGCACAAAAGTGTAATAGTAAATATATACGAAGGAAAAGGGGATGCGCTAGAAAAAAGGTAATTAAAGGGGCCTGAAAGTGCTTGACCAAATCATGAAGGTCTGTGAGAAAGTCTTTGAGGGTTTGATCAGGCAAAGCATCTCCATTGATGATATGCAGTTTGGTTTCATGCCAGGACGTGGTACAACCAATGCTATCTTTATAGTCAGGCAGATACAGTTCTGATGAGAGATAATGAATGGGAGCTGCAGGGTTTGGTAAATGAGTTTGGAACAGTGTGCGAAAAACGGAATTTGAAGGTAAATGCGGGGAAGAGCAAGGTTATGGTCTTCGAAAGGGGTGAAGTCACAGAGTGTGAGGTGAAGTTGAACGGTCAGGCTATGGAGATTGTCAACCCTTTTAAGTATCTGGGCACTGTGTTGAGTAAAGATGGGACTATGGATGAAGAAGTGCGGGAGAGGGTACAACAGGGGAAGAGGGTTGTAGGAACGCTGAAAGCAGTAACAAGAAATAGGGTGGTCAGTATGGAAGTGAAGAAGTCCTTGCATGACAGTGTGGTAATCCCGACACCGACTTACGGAAGCGAAGCATGGACGTTGGTTGAGAGACTCAGACTAAGAGTGAGAGCAGTGGAAATGAATTACTTGAGAAGTGCGTGCGGAGTTACATGGAGGGATAGACAGACTAATGAAGAAGTAAGAAGGAGGTGTGGTGTGGAGGTAGATGTGCTAGAAAGTGTGAAAAGGAACAACTTGAGATGGTTCGGCCATATGGAACGTATGGAAAGCGAGAGAATGACTAAGAGGGTGTACGAGAGCGAGATGGGAGGACAGAGAGGGAGAGGTAGACCGAAGGAGGTGGAAGGATGGAGTGAGGAAGTATATGAACAAAGGCGGTGCTGGTTGGGGGGAGGGGCGTCGACTGACTGGGGACAGAGGTGCATGGGGGCGGTTCGTTCGTGGCCCACCCCTTCGGGGATCATGGCGTCAGGCAATAGATAGATAGATAGATACAGGAAAGATACTTACTAAGAGGCAGGGATCTTTACTTTGTGTTTGTAGACCTGGAGAAGGCCTTTGACAGGGTGCCTAGAGATGTTGTGCAGTGGGCTATGAAGAAACTTGGTGTGGAAGAGTGGCTGGTGCGTGTGATAATGAAGATGTATGAGGGTTCGCGAACTGCGGTGAGGGTGAAAGGTGTACTGAGTGAGGAGTTCACAGTCCATGTTGGAGTTCATCAGGGTTTAATGTTATAAGCCCCCTCTACATTATGGTCCTGGAGGCAGTGTCTAAAGATTTTAGATCTGGACTCCTGTGGGAACTGCTTTATGCAGACGATTTAGTCCTAATATCCGACAATGTGCAAGATGCTGAGGCTAAGTTCAGAAGATGGAGAGAGGGCATGGCGAGCAAGGGTTTAAGAGTCAATATTAACAAAACCAAGGTTATGCATTGTAGATTGAGACGAGGCAATGTGGAAAAGACTCATGTGCAATGTGTGGAAAGGGTGTGGGCGCTAACTCGATTCGGTGTAGTGTCTGTCGATGATGGCTGCACCATGGGAGTAAGCGCTGTAGTAGAATAAAAGGTCCCCTGCCGAAAGATAAGTCAGAAATCGAGAAATTTGAGTGCGTAGTGTGCAAGGGCAAACTTGTGTTAAATGATGATCCTGTGGCTGTGAATTTTGGAAATGAGTTCTTGGAGCTGGTGGACAAGTTTTGTTACCTAGGAGATATCATCTCTGCCGGTGTTGGGGCCGAGGCTGCCACTGTCGCTAGAATTAGATGTGGCTGGGGGAAGTTCAGATAACTGCTGCCAATTCTGACCATGAAAAGAATGCCTCTCCCCCTGAAGGGAAAGGTGTATGCCTCATGTGTTAGAAGTGCAATGACGAATGCCTCAGAAACATGGGCTGTTAAGGTAGAGGATGTCAATAGAATGAAACGTAATGAGATGAGAATGGCGAGATGGATGTGTGGGGCCAAACTGCAGGATAGCATAACAAATTATGAGAACCATCCAGCTCTCCTGAGCTATCAGAAGAGACTGGATGACTCCGTTGTCGACGCCTGCCCGGGATGTAACACAGCACCCCATACCATTAAACACATCATAGAAGACTGCATTTCACACAACCACTTACGCCAACAACACAATCTACACTCAATGAGAGCTCTGTGGGAAAGCCCGATCATGGCCATGGCCTTTCTCAGGGACTCGGGGCTGTTCGGCCAGGCAGCTTAGGGAACAACAACAACAACAACAAATTATGAGATGAGGAGACGCTTGGGTATAAAGAGTATTAGCGAAGAGATGCGTACAAGTAGACTGGGATGGTATGGGCATGTGGAGAGAATAGATGAACAAAATTGGGAGAAAAGATGCAGGTCTACGATTGTGGAGGAGCTGCACCAAGGGATGGACGAAGGAAGACCTGGGATCAGACTATACGTGCCGATCTCAAATCCAAAAATTTGACAAGTGAAGTAGCCCTTAACAGGGTTGCCTGGAACGCCGCCATTAGGACAAGAGACTGAAACTGCACATATTTGTGGAGCACTCAGTCTAAAAATGTTATGTATGTTTGTATGTACTGTATGTATAGGGCGCTATCTATTAACCTGGAGAAGGTGGCCATTGGGGAGGCCAAAGGGGAGGACATTGAATTGATACAGTCTTGGGATTGACCTCGTCGGACAGGGGACCTGCCAGTAGCCCGAAAGGGTGGAAAACCACGTAGATACATGGAGGGAATCCAGGACATCGTCGATATGTGGGGGGGTCAGGGCATCTTTCACGGTGGCATCATTGAGCATTCTGTAGTCCACGTAGAAGCGTAGGCTGCCTTCCTTCTTCTGCACCAGGACCACAGGGAAGGACCAAGTGAAGTCGGAGGGCTTTATGAGGCTGCTTTGGAGCATCTCCCGAACCTGCCGATCTTCTTCGGCTCGACGATGGGGATTATTGTGCCGGGTGGCCCATGCGTATGGATCTTGTGTGTGACGAGATGGGTGTACCCTCTTTCGGTGTCATCCTGGGTGGACACGTTTGAGAACTCCTGGAACAGCGTGAGGAGTTCATTCAGTTGCCGGGGTGTAGGTCCAAGGAAAGGGAGGGTAGGATCCGGTCAGTAGCGGCGGAGCAGTTCTGGGATTTGGAAGTGAGCTTGGTCAGGCTCTGGGTGGCATTATCCTAGGGTCATGCCCTTCAGTAGTCGAAAGGTTCATGGGGCGTTGGGGGTTTAGCAAGGTAGGAGCTATACACACAGCAGGGTCTAACTCCGTGGCAGGGGAGAACGTGGTGGTGGAAACGAGAGAGTGTGGGGAAGGGGCTGGGCAGTGTGGGGAAGGATGGTGATCTCTTCTGCCAGGAAGACCTGCTGGGGTTAAAAAAGGGGGGAGGAGAGGGCGGGAGCGTGGTGCTGGCCCAGGAGGAGTTTAGAGATACACAGGAACCTCCAGAGGACTATCTCTTATTCTTCAACAATACAAAAATCAACCCTTCATCTTCTCTCAATGTTCTCGGTGTCTATTTTTCTTCTGCTCTCACTTGGAAAGACCATATTACCAGTCTCGCTAAGGCAGCCTCCCACGCAGAAGCTGGGTGTGCTCAACCCCCTCAAGGGGTTCTTTACCCCTGCGCAACTTCTTGCTCTGTACAGGGGCACAGTGCGTCCTTGTATTGAGTATTGTTCACATGTGTGGGGAGGATCTTCTCACACCGCACTCCTAGATAAAGTAGAAAGGAAAGCCTTTCGTATCATTAACTCCCGTCCACTCACCAACTCTCTGCAATCTCGCTCTCTTCACCGCAATGTTGCATCTCTCTCGCTATTCTATCGCTACTACAATAATCAGTGTTCCTCTGAGCTTTCCCAGTATATACCACCTCCTCTACATAGGGTACGTAGTACCTGCCTTGCAACACAATCCCACCCCTACTCTGTGCAACTCTCCAACCCAAGAGTGAAACGCTATTCTCAGACTTTCTTTTATTCAACTGCTGAGCTCTGGAACTCTCTCCCAGAATCAGTCTTTCCCTCTTCCTATGACTTAAATTGTTTCAAACTCTGTGTGTCCATGCATTTTAGCTCGAATGTCCCTTGATTTCGGCCCTGTCACTCTTTGAAATCTGGGGGAGGCATTCGCTGCAGGCAGTTATGCTTTTTGTCTCCCTCATTCACAGAGAAAAAAACAAAAACAAAAGTATGAGAAGGGGTAGGGGGCAGGGGGGGGGGGGGGGGGCAGTGAGCCAATCAAGAGAAGGGCATTCATGAGTGCGGGGCCGGAGTTAAGGGGGTATCCCACTGTGCGATTTTTCGATGGCGAACGCCCAGCGACAGAGGGCGACATGATCTGTTTGTCTATGTTCCAAAAATAGCCATATTCGCTCCAACATTCTCCAATTGTCGCCAAAATCGCACAACGGTCGCCCTAGCGTCACCCAGATTCGCCGTTAAATTTTAAGCATACCCAAAAAACGGCGGCGAACTGAAAATGTTGGCGAATGTTCGCCCTTTGTCTCACTTCATTCGCCCTTGGTCGCACTATAGTCGCACAATTCGCACCAATTCACCCTGATTCGCCAATTTGCAAATTCCAATTATTGGCAATGCTGCTTTTTGAACGAATAGGGCAACAGTAGCACGCCAGTAGCGCAAATGCAGCGAATGTGTCGACGAATTATTGCCAATGCCATACGAATGACATGCGGCATGTGGCGAACTGAGGTGATTGGTGGGTTTTTATGTGACTGTTGTGGCTATAGTCGGTTTCTTTTCAACTGACGGT